>APFE030917143.1:0-77225 GCA_000404065.3 Pinus taeda | reverse complement strand
TTCATTATAAAAAAATAGTGCAAAAGAAAACAAAAAATCAGAAAACTCCTAAAAACCAAATATCTAAGGACGAAAAACATGAAAAGGAATAAGAGAACCCAAAAAATGGTTAAATAATCAACATTTAGAGAAATATATATATGTATACTTAGGACATAAGAAAATTTAAAGTGTCAACAATATGCCTTAAAAAAATTATTGATGTTTTTCAAAATTTGAATGAAAATCACGAACATTTAAAAAAAGTTATATACACTTACTACAATAGAAAATTTAAAGTGTCAAAAATAGGTCCTCTAAAGAAAGGGGTTGATGCCACATCAACACTTTTCAAAATTAACATGAAAATTACTGACATTTAAAAACAAATGTTCATACTTGATACATAAGAAAATTTAAGGTGTCAAAAATCTTCTTAAAAAAAGATATGTATTCTAAATCAACACTTTTCAAAATCGGTTGATTTTTTGCTATCTCAAAAAAACGGATAATCGTATCAGTTCTCGTTTCAAGGTTTACGCTGTTTCTAGGCTAACAAATGGATGACTTGTTCTCGAAGAGGATCCTTGAGGTCTTGGGGAAGAAGAAAATGGTCATTACAACCAACCCATGGGTCCTCTCCCAATCAAACCTTCTCACGTAGCCTACCTTCCATGCTAAGCCCCTTTCAATGGTATCGAATGTGTGAACGACCCCTTTCCAAATGACATAAATGTTATTGCTGGGCTTGTTTTAGAGTAGAACCTAGTCTAATAGAGAAAAAGGCTTGATGTATTTGTGTGAGAAAACTTTCGTCCACAGTCTTTTTGACGATATCAAGTGCCAACCTATCTTCGTAGCTAATAGTTGTGTGAAAATATAGATGTTTTTTAACCCGGAATGGCCCCATTCTTTTGGGAGTAAAATTCGATCCCATTTGACCTAGGAAAACAACCTAACTTCCTTCTAACCACCTCACAAATGTTTGCAACATGTATTCCTGATTTTAGTGAGACTACCTTTCGGAATCCATGATAAATAAGCCCAGAAAACTGAAATGGCTACTAGGATAGATTTTGTCAAGATTAGTTTTCTTGCTCAAGATAACCACCTGAAGCTCCAAAATTTGAGGCACTTTTCAATTTTTTCCAATAACTAGAAACAATATGTCTTCTTATAGTAGTCTGGATTTAAGGAGAAATCCAAATATTTTAGACCTTAATCGATAAGAAGGGTCTAGTATGGGAAAAATCTAAGGAGAAGGGCTTCGTTCGTAGGAGATAAATTTGAAATAGAAAGGGATGACCTTCTTTGGTTGACTAGCATACTAGTGGCTTTTTAAAAAATAGATGATACCTCCTTGATATAGGAAAGATCTCTTCCGGAGCCATCATAGAAAATGAGGACATTATCTACAAAAAGAAGATGAGTAATGAAACACCCTACTACCAACTCAATTTCCCTAAGTTATCATATTCTCTTAGCATCCAATAACAATATTCTAAGCCCTTCTAAGACTAAGAGTAACAACACAGGTGAGAGGGGGCATCTCTATCTCAAACTTCTTTGGGTGAAAAAAAATGGAGATGTTTCTCCAATGACTAAGACAAAAAATGATGTGGATGTAATACACCCCATAATCTAACTTATGACAAAATAGTAAAAACCCAGATGGGGTAGAAGAATTTGTAAATATAGCCAACTCATCTTGTCGTATGCTTTAGATAAATATATCTTAATGGTTACACCTTTTCTTTTCCCAGTCTTCATGTTGTGCATCCCTTCCTATACAACCCCAATAGCCTCGGGAATCCATTTCCCATCTAAAAAAGTGAATTTCTCCATCGACATGTGTTTTGAGAATAAAGGTTGTAGGAAAATTGTGATAATTTGGCTATGATTTTGTAAAGACAGTTGCATAATGAAATGCGTTGAAAATCATCATAAGATCTGGGGGAGTCTGATTTTGGAATGAGATTATAAAGGTGGCATGAATAGGCTTGAATATAATACCTATGGTAAGGTATTATTGCACATCATTTAGGAGGTCTGACCTAATAATATTGAACATTTCAATAAAGATTTCTATCATCTAGCCATCAGGGCCCAGACTCTTGTCTTTATGAAATCCCTAAAGATTTTTTCTAAGCTCACCTTTAGAGATAGGTTCTATCAGTGTATGATTATCTTCTTCATCAACAAATCTAGGAGAACTCATAGCCAAAGAGAGCATGTCAAGAAGATTATTCTCAGGGGGCTGGATAAAAAGGGTTCAAAAATGTTGGACTCTTTGCTAACAACTTGAAAGAAGAGACCTTCCCACCTTCCGGGGAGTCGAGCAACCAGATCATTTTCTTACTCTTTCTCCCTTTTGCAAATTGTTGAAAAGAAAACATATTCTCATCCCCACTATTCAACCAGATCGCCATTCTCTTCAGACACCACTATTCCTCCCTCTTAATAAGAATATTTCTTTTTTCCCCTTCATGTTGGAAAATTATTTATTTTCCTTCCATGTTTAGATACCCAATTCCATGTGGAATTTCCAAATCCTCTACTTCCCCTTCAATGATCCTTAGATGCTCGCCATCTATTTGTCCTCTTTTCTTATTCCAAGCTATGGTTTCCTTTTTAAGATTCGTGAGGTTTCTGAAAAACTATGATGCCTCGAATTCACCTTCCCGAGGTACAATGTCCCAATACTCTAACACCAATCTTCAAAATTTAGGATCACTTTCCCATGAGGATTTAAATTTGAAGGGGAGCCCTAGATTTTCCATATCCATTTTTAATTCAAGGAAAATAGGTGCATGTTCAGATCCCCCTCCCGAGTCGATCCATTAACGGAATAGAGGGATGGCCTCCGTTAACCCCTCATGGAGAAGAAATCTATCAATCCTCCTTGCAATACGATCCTCCCCGAATATCTTGTTCCTCCAAGTAGGCGGAAGTTTTGTGGGATCCACAGA
The DNA here is from genome assembly GCA_000404065.3 of Pinus taeda. Classification (NCBI taxonomy): domain Eukaryota; kingdom Viridiplantae; phylum Streptophyta; class Pinopsida; order Pinales; family Pinaceae; genus Pinus; species Pinus taeda. Next base: position 74,277 of record APFE030917143.1, on the reverse strand, counting down.
AATCTTCTAGTTTTTTGATAAAATAATCAAAGAGGGGGTTCAAATGGGTCCATGACCCCCATACTTTAGAAATCCCCATGGAAAGATTTAGATCACCCACAATTACAATGTTTCCACCTTTCATAAAATATATGTGAAAAAATGCATCCCAAAATTCCACTCTCTCCCCATGAGTACCGTATATGTTTATTACTTTGAGTTCCATTCCTAGGTATGCACTAAAAATAATATCTCCCAGAACAAAATCCAGTCCCTAGGAACTAATTAGCCTGATATTCCTCCTATTATATCCCAAATCCAAACCCCAGGATATACCAACAACATCAGATGCCATGAAGGACCAACAAGGGAGAAGGGATTCCAGAATTTGAACAACGTGTGCTTCGACCCCTAGGGTTTCCTATACGAAACTAACATCAATTTTTTCCAAGACAAAGAGCCTTTTTAGGGCTAGTTTTTTTAGGGTACTAGCCAAACCCTGACAGTTCAAGGATAAGACTTTCATTTGGGACACCCCACAAGGGCCTGCACAACTCTAAGCACCCCATCAATAGCTTGTTGGGATCCATAAACCACCTCAATGATGCCCTTAAATTTCACCTTTAAGATATTTGATATCATGCCTCTACCTCAACAGTATTTGGATAGGTAGGTATGGGCGAGTCTAGAAAAATGGGGAGGATCAGGACCCCTCAAAATTGAACACAAGAAATACCAAGAGTGGGACAGGGATGAGGTATAAGTATTAGAGTGGGCAGAGGAGGGATTGAGAGGGAATGAAGAGGGAGGGGATGACAAAAGGGAACAAGATATGGAGATGGGGGAAATGGTATAAGGAGTGGAGCCATAACATGTCAATGATTCAACTAATAAAGAATAGGATGAAATACACTCATAATAATAAAAAACTAGGGAAGAGGGACATTAGTTACCTAGGATCCTGATAACTAAAGGAGCACAAGAAGAACTCATTATGCTACTAGGGGCACCCAAGAGTCCTAGATCCAAATCAATAGATGCTTCTAACTTCTTCTGAGGATGTACATGATCTTCGAAAGACATATTGGAATGGATCCCTCCTCCTATCTAGATTGGGATCAGGGAGGCACCTTGCAAACAAAGAGGTCGCTTTTAGAGAGGCTGAACTTTTTATTCCAAAAGGCCAACCAACAATCTTTCAGGACATGACCCAATTCATGGAAATGTTGAGATCGATAAGGAACCCCCTCATAATCCATAATTTCCATATGTGATGATCCTCTAAAGGAGAGTGTGATTTCAGGTTGAAGACCATCCCTAGTGTCCAGATTAACCAAAATCCTCCCCACAACCATACACTCGTGCTCGTCGAATGACATATCCACATCCAGGAAAGTTCCTATACCATTCCCAATCATTCTAAACACATATTTAGATTATTATTGTGGAGGTAAGTACGAGATACTTCTCCCTCTTTATATCAAACATAGGAGTCCATTTTTTTAGAAAACCATAGCAAAATTAATGAAATAGGGCATTTCAAGGGCTCAGTTGGTCTCCTCCACTGATGCAAAAATTAGTAATAACAAACCCTTAGTGAGATTGCAAATAATAGGATTCAAATTAAGATCTAGATACCAATATTTCAATATTATTTCCCTTATAAGAGCGGCCGAAAAAAATCTCCCACGAGCTCAATCCACAATGGATTTTTTTCCATTTCAACCACCTATCCTAGATGTGGACATCCTTCCCAAACACAAAGCTCATATCCCTAGTATTAGAGTAGATACACTTCCTTTTATTCCTTTTGGGTCATGACTACCTATCTCTTGAAGAATATCCTGCCAGGGTTTCACACTTTGCTTCCTACACAATCTTTAGACAATCGACCATAAATTGGTTTGTAACACCCTGAGAAATTGTTGGGGGGATCGATGGGGCTATAAATTCTTAGGGGATTCATCATTCACTTTGCTACTTTATAATCCCCACTAACTAAGCCCAAACCTATGAGGCAAACAATTCCTATAGTGAGGAAAAAAAACCCCAAGCTCATATAGGGGCCCTGTACCAACACTACTTACGATCCCAAAGTCACCCGAGGAGACATTGTCGTAACTTGTAGCAAACCCATGGGGAGGGTAGTAGGAGGAAACCATAGGAAAAAATTCAGACCCATTATAACCCAACAATTACTTTTGTTGAGATGGGGGGGAACCAGTGAATCTAAAATGTCTTCAACAACAATATAAGATACCCCATCAAAGAAACTACTAACCAGAGGAATATTACCTAGAAAAGTAGAGGAGTTAAGTACTTGAGTCAGGATCGAGAGGGATATCAAGGGAGAATAAGCCTCAGTACCATGCAGGGAGTCCAATAGATGTAGAGATTGTGATCCAAAGGATGAAAACATAGAGCAAGATAACTTTCTCGTTGAAGTCACCCAGAAAAACAAAACCACCTTGTGATTCAATAATGCTAGTTGCCCTGAAACCCTGAGTGATTGACGATGAATAAGATATGTCATCATGTAGGGAGACAAGATCCTTCGAATAGAGAGAGAATTCTACTAACTTGTCCATGCATTGAAACTCCATTATGAAAATAACCTTAGTAAAAACCCAATTTACCACTAATTATTGGTTGAAACCTTAACTTGTTCAGGAAAATAGAGGTAGATACAGAATTGTAGCTCCTATATACGTTGCTTGAGAAGGAAGCATAACGAGAGAAAAGGGAAACACAAAAAATCCCTTCATGACTAGCCATAAGGTTCCATCCCTACAAAAACCCCCAACCTCACGGACTAGAGGATGCCTCTTGCACCAAGTTTGTTCAAGACATTTATGTTCAAGCAATCAAATTTATTAATATCAATATTGTTATTATTAAACATTTTTAAATATTGATTGTAACTGAACAAGGATGACTTTCATTGACTAAGGCTGACAATGTTTGACTTAAAGTGAACCATGATTGAACATAATTGAATATGGTGGAGTTACATTGACTAAGGATGACTATGAGTGAAGAAGGTTTGACTATTGTTAAATATGGTAAATTTAGGGTAGACCAAGTTGGATTGTGGTCAAGTATTTAAACAATGACTACACATGTTGAATTTGTTGGAGTATGTTGACTAATATGGGTGGTTGTGTTTGACTATTAATATTAATTAATAGTAATGATAAATGATTATGTTTAACTGAAGTTGAGTGTTGACTATCAAACATAGTTGAATATATTCAACCACATTATTGAACCAAATTGTTTTAAGCCATATTAATATTAATATTATTAAACATTTTTAAACATTCACTGAGTGATAATGGTTTGAATTTGTCATCATGTTAACTTTAGGTACATGTCAGGCATGATGTCTATAGTTAGCTATAGGTAGGTTGAACATAATGTCTATTGTTAATCATGGTTGAACATGATGTTAATGTTATATATATAATAATATATATATATATATATAATATATAGATATATGATATAATATATATATAAGCTTATTGAAATTTATTAATATTAATAAATGTGGTCTAAACCATATTAATATTATTAAACATTTTTAATATGGTAAATGAGTGAAGAAGGTTGACTATTGTTAAATATGGTAAATGTAGGGTAGACCAAGTTTGATTGTGGTCAATTTTCTAAACAATGACTACAAATGTTGAATTTGTTGGAGTATGTTGACTAATGTGGTTGGTTGTGTTTCACTATTAATATTAATTAATAGTAATGATAAATGATTATGTTTAACCGAAGTTGAGGAGTGTTGACTATCTAACATAGTCAAACATAGTTGAATATATTAAACCACATTATTGAACCAAATTGTTTTAAGCCATATTAATATTAATATTATTAAACATTTTTAAACATTGAGTGAGTGATAATGGTTTGGATTTGTCATCATGTTAACTCTAGGTACATGTCAAGCATGATGTCTACAGTTAGCTATAGGTAGGTTGAACATAATGTCTATTGTTAATCATGGTTGAACACTCTTGCTTGTCAAGTAATTTTTTTGTGACACATTTCTTTTTAAAATTTCCCTTCATGTGACGTTTTATTTTTATGCCCATCATTTCCCATCATTTCAATATTATATATTCGATATATTTTTTATTATTTTGGTCATAAACTGAAGATAATATAAAAAGTACCTATGGGACGTACTAAACTAATTTGAAACCCGTGAGATGTTAATTAATAAATTTAGTAATCTTAGTATAGATTGATATACACCTCAATTGAATATAAATTTACATATATAATATTTAAATCTAATATATTATAAATTGTACTTTTTCTTTTTGTTTTCTAGGTAATGTGAGTGAGTCTTGAAATGATTGGCATGCCTCACCTATGGCTTGAATACCTGTGACCCAGGAGAATCTAAGTCGCCCAAATCACCAATACTTATCATGGATGGATTTTCGCCCAGGGAGTTTCGAACTTGTGACCTTGACACCATATAGTACCTCAATAGAACACCTTGTAACCGTCTTCTCTATTCTCATGGCATGTTATGAATTGTATAATATTTACTATTTTAATATAGTTCAATCTATAGTAAAGGTTACAATGGTAAAAATAAGTGTGGAAAAGAATAAACTAACATCCAAGAGGCATGTGAGTAAAAAGGAAGACTTAATGTTACCAATCTACACACACATAAATATAATTATAATTATAACAACCTGCAATCAATAAATATAATTTAATAATATCAATTTTAATCCAAATAGATGAATCCTTGGAAAAACAAATCTATATTAAAGAAAATTTAAACCAGCTGAAAAGATTAAAACTTACATATTTAGCATTAAGGTGGTGCATTGTGCTTGACTAAATTGATATATAGAGATGGATTACACTTCCATTGGATACTCATATGAGATTATATTTTTCCACAAAGTTTGAATGCATAATTAGCTATGAAAAAATAAAAATTAATATTAGTAATTATGAAAAATACTTATTATTTTATAGAAAAATCAACACTCTTTGTTTTTTTATGGAAACATAAAAAATTTGTGCTAATTTATTTATTATCTTAAATATTTAATGGACCATACTGCAAGTTAACTTTCCAATTTTAAGAGTTGGAAGTACACACACCCGGGTATGTTTTAAATATAAGCTTCAAATTAACATTTTTAAAAAATAATTAAATGTCACTAATAACGTGAAAATTTAAAAATGTGAATAAATGATGGTTAAAAAAGTGAAATACGAGTAAATACATGTCAAATTTAACCACTGATTATGAGTGAACAAGGTTGAATATCATTGACTATGTTAAACATATGGTTGATTAAGGTTGACTATGCTTGACTATTTAAACATTGAATGTAAAGGATCACTACAAAGGTTAACTATTTTTGACTATGTCATCATGTTTACTCAGGATATGTGTGTATAATTATTTATAGGGATCTTAAACATGATGTCTATCCTTAATCATGGTTGAACATGATGTTCATGACTACAAAGGTTAACTATTTTTTACTATGTCATCATGTTTACTCGGGATATGTGTGTATGATTAATTATAGGGATCTTAAACATGATGTCTTTCTTTAATCATGGTTGAACATGATGTTCATGTTGACTATGTTTGACCAAGTCAATCGTGATTGTGAACCATTTATGTTTAAATTAATATATTATTAATGTTTTAGTTCATATAGTAATGTATTAATGTGTTGTTATTATTATATTACTATCAATTGTACCATATATTACAAAGAAAACACCATAAGTTGATAACATATGGAGAAAGAACATAGATGAAGACATATGTGCTATGTTACAATTTGAGTGAGAGAAATCTTAATATTATTCAATAAGGTCTTGAAATCTTATGTATAACAACAGACATTTGTTTCATTTTACATGTTATGATACCTAAAAATTTCACAATAGAGATATGCTAAGCTGGATTATCTTTTAACACCCATGGATATTGCAATGGTTAGCTCACCAAAATAAATCTTAAAATTTCCTCTACGACAATCAAGCTATGCTTGACTAAGTGAGTGTTAGTAGAATGAAAAAGAATGACATAGTTCCCGTGAAATGAATATAGAGCAACAATAGAAAATCCACAAAATATATCACCATCTAAGTAATATTTACCTTGGAGAAGCCAGATGTGGGTAAAATCTCTAGCAACATGAAGGATTGTATATTAAAATTTATTCTTAATCTATAGTAAAGGTAAAAATAGAACAAGGAAATGGTTGAAGATATCTTGGCATATAGAGCCATGAATGAGAATAACCCTCCATCACATTGTTAAATCTTTCAACTACACATATTCAAAATACATAAGCACAACCCCACACAAGAAACAACATTTTCATTTCCTTTCAGAGAAGTCAGTTGTCCAAATTCAAAATCAACTTCCAAACATTCCAAATAAGATAGAAAGACCCTGTGATCCCAATGTTTTGGCCAAATTATCCCGTCTAGATTGTTCTTACACAATTCTAAATTTGGCAAAGGTAGTTGTGACATTATTCACTTATCTCTACTTTTGAAATGCTTAAATATTTTAGCGGTGTTATTACATATTCGGGCATTGTGAAACTTTCGAGATTTTTTTTTGATGGGATAAGGTTTTCCACTACTTTGACTCCAATAGGGAAAAGGCATCTTCATTTCCGATATTATGCTTGATTTTAGACTTGACGATGTCATCTGGAGAACGTTGGATCCAAAGGGGCCTCACTGTGCAATCTTGTTACTTGGGTTCAAATCCCTAATGATACATTGACTTCTTATGATAAGGCTAAAATCTTGATTGAGGAAAAAAAAACCTTTTTTTAAGAGTTTTCCTTTGATTAGGCCTTGAATAAAATATTTTGCACAGCACTTCAACTTTTTACATTAATAAACTAATTTTTTTTCGTAGTATTTTAAAATTTCTCATTTTAAGCTTTTTTTCACTGGGATTATATCATATTGGTCAACACGGGAGTTGTTTCATTGAATTTAATCTATACATCAAATACCATCTTTCTTATCCCTACTTTTATCCTTTAATCTATGGCCCTGAGTTTAATTTGCACTATCTAGGAAAAATGCTACTGAAGGTTCCTTGAGCATTTACATTGGTTAATATTTCAAACTCGTAATAGTGGCAGAAGATGCCAAAAGGCCTGGTTCATTGAATATTTAATTAAGGATATATCTTTGTAGATAAGGTCGACAAAAATATTGGTTTTATATTATAGTTGTCTGCACCTACTTTTACATTCTCAGGGAACTATTTCTTATTGTATAATTGTTTTCCATTGTAATTTTGTTTGATTCTTCCCTCTGGATTTAGAATTATATTATTTTCATAAGTATTTGTACAAAATATTCCCTCTATTATTACCCAACTTTAACATGATGTAGCCATCTCCTCTGAGTTTGTTCTTTCTAAATAAAAATTAGAAACTATTATAAATTATCGTGGGTGGGTGCGGTAGTGTGTGTGATTACTAAAGTTTAAACACCAATTTTATAATTACCTTGTGTAATAGTGTCTATTCCTAAAAACTATGACCTCATTAGAGTTGAAGTTCACTTTAATTCTTAAAGAGATAAATTAACAATTGTTAATGTAAATTCATATTTCCAATTAGTTGTAGTTCAAGAGGTTGTGAAGAAAAGTTATTTCCTTCCTAGTCATGTTTAAATCTTACTTTACAATGATGAAATATGTTTAAATCCCACTTTTTCATGGAGTAAAATAATTATTTTAAAAATTTGAAATTATCTAGAACCTTCTTCTTCTAATTTTAGTGTTTGCTAATATTCCTCCATCCAACCAAAGTGTAGCTGTCACATTGTCTCCATTCAAGAAAACTAGAGTTGTCTCATTGTCTCCTTCATGTCATGTAAATTGTTCCATGGAATCTGGGTGATATGATTTTTCTAATTTGCACTCCAACAAATTATACTCATCATGAATTCAATACATAAAAAATGAAATTCCTCTCAAGACAATTATGTGGGAGACAACTTGATCCAATTCATTCTTTTTTTTAGGAGAGATAAAATTTATTAGGCTACCTAAATTTAGTCTCCTGATTGACCTACTTTCCTTGAATGACTGACCATTATGAACATTTGAGGTAGTAATCATATGTTTCCTTCATTTACTTCTATATGAAGAAATAAAGTTGATGTTTCTTGTACAATCCATAATGTTGAAAGAGAAAAAGGTGTGCCTAACAATCAAATAACGAACTAAACCAGGATTGTCTTGCATTCCTCACAAAGTGGATATTTATATGGTGATCCATCCTCATGCTTAGACATGCATGTCAATCTTTGCCTAGAGAGCATATTTCTCCCGTCAAATGTGATGCCCCTGTCATATAGTTTGTTTTGTTAGATACCATTGAAATTTCTTTCTACAAATTAATGTCAACTTTCTTTGTCACTAACTTCATTGTCACTATTTCATTAGTTTTCTCATTTTCACTTAAAAACATCTACTCAGTCCTCTTTGCCTACTTTCAAAAGACAGTACCTCATCTCATCGTATGTTCTAGAAGAAGGCTAGATCCCATTCTCGACCTTCTCCTCAAGCTAAGCATAGGCTTCTTCCTCACGATTTTTCTCCAAGATCCCTTTTAAAAGAACAATGTAGGTTTTCCTCCCTGGATACACATGGTTCAAAAATATATGCTTCCAAGCTCTCAGAGCCATGTTGAGAAATGATTACAACATTTTAAGAGTAAAAGCAGAACCTGATAATTCAGTGGAAGGACAAGAATGGAAAGCTAACAAACATTGAATTCAACTTATTTAACAAACATATATACAGATTGAAGCATATCTAAGTTAGTTTTGATCATGAAGGGAATTCTTTCCACCCAAAATAATAAACTCCACACTAAATATAAAATGAAAATAATCCAATTTGTTTCTTGAAATATTAGATTAAGATATGTGAAGTTTGGACCTCATACTCACTGACAAAATTAACTACAACTAATCAAAACCTAAATAAAAGCCCCATTGAATTTGTTCATGTTTTTGATGCACACAAGATTAACTGGAAGCGAACGCAACGCTTTCATCCAGAGAAAGAGCCGAGGCATCGATATCATCATAGACATCTTTATTTGAACCTTTTCCACTTTCCCATGCATAGCTCATGCCTCTACTGAATCCCAAACCTGAAATCAAAATAAAAGTGACACAACACTTCACATGGAGCCAAGCATGATTTTAAAAATATAAAGAAACATAGTTCTAACATTGCTTGAGTCCAAGCATCATAATGGAAAATACAATGTAATGGAATTTCATTTAAAGCCAATCTCAAATACAAGATTTTAGGCCCGAACACTGACTTTGTTCATGTTTCTTCTGCACACATGATTGACGTGTTCATTGAGAATTTTAAATTAAAAAACATATTGACTTCTAAAATCAAACCTCTTGTTAAAGTAACTAGAGGGGAACTCAACACTTGCATCCAAATCAAGGTCTGAGGCCTTGACATCATTTGTCACATATTTCTCTAAGTATTTTCCACTTTCCCATGCATGAATCATGCCTCTACTAAATCCCTAATCTGAAATAAAAATGAAAGTGACACAAAACTTCACGTGGAGCCAAGTATGATTTTAAAAATATAAAGAAACATAGTTCTAACGTCACTTGAGTCAAAGCATCATAATGAGAACTACAGTGCAAAGGAATTCCATTCAATGCTAGTTTTAAATACATGATATTAGGCCTAAACAGTAACTTTGTTCATGTTTATGTTGCACAGAAGATTAACACATTCATTCAAAATTTGAAATTCAATAACTTATTGACTTTTGAAATCAAACTTTTCATTAAAGTGACTAGATGGGAACCCAACACTTGCGTCCAAAGCAAGAGTTCAAGCCTCAGTTATCATCTATCACATATTTCTTTGAATCTTTTCCACTTTTCCATGCCTGACTCATTCCTCTACAAAATCCCCAACCTGAAATCAAAATAAAAGTGACACAACACTTCACATGGATCCAAGTATGATTTTAAAAATATAAAGAAACATAGTTCTAACATCACTTGAGTCCAAGAATCATAATGGAAACTATGGTGAAAAGGAATGTCATTCAAAGTCAGTTGCTAGTTTCGAATATAGGATTAGAATTGAATAATGACTTTGTTCATGTTTCTGTTGCACAAAGGATTAACACATTCATTCAAGATTTGAAATTAAAGAACATATTGACTTCTAAAATCAAACTTTTTATTAAAGTAACTAGAGGGGAAACCAACACTTGCATCCAAAGCAAGAGATCAAGCCTCAATTATCATCTATCACGTCTTTCTCTTAATATTTTCCACTTTCCCATGCATGTCTCATGCCTCTATCAAATCTCCAATCTAAAATCTAAATAAAGGTGACACAACACTTCACATGGAGCCAAGTATGATTTTAAAAATATAAAGCAACATAGTTCTAACATCACTTGAGTCCAAGCATCATAATGCAAACTACAATGCAAAGGAATGCCATTCAAATCCAGTTTCAAATACATGATATTAGGCCTAAATACTTGATGTTTTTTTGTTAAACGCTTTTGAAAAGCCTACTAATATGGCCCAACCTCTACCCCTAAATCTGCCTCTCCCAATACTACAATCTCTTTCCCTACCACCTCCAAAATATACAAAAAAGAAGAAGAAAAACAATGCCAATTACATATACCATTAGTGAATGGCAGTGATTGTATTAAAAAACAATTTTTGGGATTTACACTCAACTCCATGAGAAAAAGTCTTTTTCTAATTGACTTCATCATCTTGTAATGGATCCTAATAACTATAGTTCAAATAACTTATATAATATTAGTTATTTTCTTGCAACCCTCCACACATTATTGATAACATATATTAGAAAACTTTTATCCATATCTAGAATGGAAACATAATTCCATCCAACAATATAAAGTTGAAGAAATACACCTAATGGAATTTTCATCCAATGGCCTTGGTGAAAGAGGGATGAAAACCATAGAGACATGTCAAGTATTTTTCAATGTGAAAATTATTGAAAAATCAATTGGAGCATTGAGAAAGCATTTTCCACTGTTATTGTATCATATTATTTATCTTCCAATTGTCTTATGACTGAGTACTTATTTTAACCACCTTTAATTTTTACAGGCTAAATTGCAGTGTGTGTTTGTAATCATGTTAAATCGCAATGTATCTTTCACATTCACACGCAATTGGTGTAATGGATGAAATTAGCTTAAACTTAGCTATCTCAAACAAGAAAATGTGCATTCATAACATAGACGTGGCACTGCAAAATATAACAACAAATGAACTCTGAATCCCCATTTTACTGAACAAAATATCAATTATTAATTATCGTAAGAGCCTTTACCAACATATATGCTCCTTAAACTCTCATAGGAAACTTAGGGCTATGACTGCTCTATTAATCCTCATATCCCAATTTGTAGATACAATTACTTTAAATGAGAACTCTGATCAAATTTTATGAAAACATATATTTTGTATGCTAAAAATACTGAGTATTATGAACAATGTGCCATTAGGACTGTATTTAATTTCAATATATATTAAATACCTTTGCTGCACAAGTCAAGTTGGAAATCATACAGATGACCCTTTGGACCTTGGCAAGGCCCCCACAAGGAACCACAATGGGAGGTTGATAGTTGATAACACACTTGAAGCTTAAATGGCCCTCTTCGTCTTTATGGTAGAAATTGTCACATTCAATACTTGGGCACAATTTACTCTCGGTACATGAGACAATCAGCAATGTACTTGCCATGGCATGGATCACATTTAGCCATCATGGATGATGACTCAAAGGCATTGTTGGTAATCTTAGCCACTAATAGTTGCTTGTGGTATTCCTTCTCGGTAGAAATCACTAGGGCATATGAGGAAAACATGACATGAATATGAGTATATAACACTAAGTTTGTATGGAATTTAGTGACATCAATGTTCAGAGCATCTTCAACATGTAGTGATGCAGTTAGGGAAGATATGACCTACAATATCAAAAGGTAACCATCAAAACTCAAATAAAATAAGCCATTAGACGAAATGAAACTAAACCCCAACTTACCTAAGATACAAGTCTATTAAGGTTAGTGTATGTAGAATGCTCGATGTCCAAGGAATGATGACATCTGTCGTAGATGGCTTCATTATCCAGCAACACGACCACATTAGTATGATCTCGTAGTGAGTGTGTTGACAACATGTTATTGTAGGGCTCATCTACAGATGTGGAAACATGTGGAGATGGATACACCATGAAACCCAACTTGGATTTTTTCCCATAATCAATAAAAAGCCTCTCCAAGAGAAGGGGCCCTAGACCATATCAACGTTCAGAGCACCATAAAAACATAGGGAGGCAGTTAAGGAAGATATGAACTACAATATCATAAGGTAACCATCAAAACTCAAATAACAGAAGCCATTAGACATAACTTCATATTAAACTAAACCCCAACTTACATGAGATACAAGTCTATTAAGGTTAGTGTATGTAGGACACTTGATGTCTAGGGAATGACGACAAATGTCATAGATGGCCTCATTCTCCAACAACACAACCACATAAGTATGCTCTAGCAATGTGTGTGTTGACATAACATTATTGTAGGGGTTAACTATAGCTGTGGAAACCTGTGGAGATGGATACACAATGAAACCCAACTTGGATTTTTTTTCCATGATCAACAAAAAGCCTCTCCAACAGAAGTGACCCCAAACCAAATCTGGTACAACCTCCCACAACATGGAAGACTAGGAAACCTTCTAGGCATGTACAGTTGTCCTCCAACTTCCAAATTCGATCCAAGCACATATTCACAATTTCCTTACCAACTGTTAACAAAAAACAAAATGTCTTAATGTATTTTCAATTAAAGTGAACAAGATGAAATGATGATGTTGAACAAGGAGGGAATCAACTTATTTGTATAACGGCCATAAGCAAAGCTGTTGGCGGCATCTTATTTGCCATTGGTCAGTTGCTCTGGGTGAAAAAAATGTTGATATAAGCTCTATAACAGACTAATACAGGTCTAAATATGAGGAATCAATTTGATGCCAGTCTTTGTGTTGGTCGTATAACACCAAAAACAACGACACACGACAACATAGGTAGCATGGGAGGGGATTTCTTCTCAAAGGAATGCCTTATGGAGTAATTATAAATTTAATAAAGCTTAAAATAATATTATTGAGTTATTAATATTATTAATAAAATTATTAAAATTTAATATTACTTATTAAACATTAAGACTTATCTAAATATTAAAATATTATCATAATAAAACAATTAAATTTAAAGCATAAGAGAAGTGTTAAGAAACAAAATATGAGATTTAGTATGGGCGACATCCATATCTAAGGCAGTCATGAAATCCTCTATACTTTGTGAATAACTTGAGCTTTTTGAAGCATTGGAGTTGCATACACACAATGTCATCCACAAACTATTTGTGAGAAATTGGAAGGTCTTATCTAAATAGCTTGATTTCCTTCACCTTCTACTTTGAAACTACTGCCTTCAGAGCTTGACCTAGTCCTTCAATTGCAAGAATGAAAAGGAAGGGTGATAGGGAATCCGCTTCATGGATTCCTCTTGAAGGAGAGAGTGTTCTAATGGGAGGCCAATTTAATGGTAATCGTTCAATTGCAAGAATGGAAAGGAAGGGTGATAGGGAATCTGCTTGATGGATTCCTCTTGAAGGAGAGAATGTTCTATTGGGAGGCTCGTTTAAGAGCATTGAAGAATGTTGAAGATATTACTCCTTAATCTAGAACCAAGAGGAATCTAGAACAAGTAGGAGCAACTGAGCCTATTGAAAGATTTGGAGAGATCTAGGTTGATAAGTATGGACATTTTTTTGTGCTTTTAAGTAATGGATTATTCCTAAGCTCATATTATTTTATTAAAAGTGACCTCTCTCTCCTCTCTCTCTCTCTCTCTCTCTCTCTCTCTCTCTCTCTCTCTCTCTCTCTCTCTCTCTCTAGATTATCATTCATACTGGGTTGAAATGTAAACTAGTATAGATTCATTTTAACCACAAATCTAGGCAGTGCTTAGAGTGTCTAGCACACTGTTGAGATGTAAACCTCTTTTAGAATATATATATATGAACATTGAAATATATTATTTATGCACACTATTCTCCATATTAAAATGTTTTTAAATACATCAATATAGGAATTTTGAAGTATTGTATATATGATTCATTAAATTTATCTATTATCAATAATATTTTTTAAATTTTACATATTAATTTTATATTAAGTGTTGAATGAATTACATTTTTTTTATATAGATTTAATTGAATTGTTTCACTTTTCAGTACTTTAGACTGAATTAATTATTTCTTGTGGTTCATAAATTTTTTTCCTTCTTTATTTATGGACTTGATATTGAAATATATGAGTTAATATGGATATTGAAAAAATTATTTAAATCTTATATTGAAATATTTTATAAAAATGTAGAATTGTGCAACTAACATAAAAAAATGAAGATTATTTTTTTTTCAATTACTTTATCTCTTTAAAGTTTATGTAAAATTATGTCACTTTTCATCTAGATTGAAATACTTTATTTATACTTCAAAGTGTGAGTGAAATATTTTTACTACATCTTTTGAGAATGACATTATTGATGTTTTATAATGCTTTTAATTAAAACTAATTGTATAATCATTTTCCTAGTATAACTGACATTGTTTTTTATTTAAAGAATATTTTATTTTTATTTTGAAAAGATAGGTTGCAAGTCAAGGTTGACCATGAAAGAAACTACACATATATTGGGCTCTAGAATGCACCTCTCAGGACAATAACTAGTGAATTGAGTGACCTCAATGTAAAGGAATTAGACATCTCCTTCATAATGGGTTGTAATAGCAAAAATAGCTATCACAATGAAAATGATATAGCTTAATTAAAACTTATCAAATATGCCATCATTATCTTTTTTATTGAGTGAATATTTTATTTTTATTTTAAAAAAGATATCTTTGAGCACAAAAAAAATTACACATGTTCCTACTTTTGTAACATACACCTCTTTTAAAATAATTTATTTATTGCGCTGTAAGGCGTTTCCCTCTGAAATCAACTCCCCTCTCTGCCCACCTGTCATCTTTACACGCCATAGGATTAGATGTTAGACGATTGCAAAGGTTTCAGCGGTGAGATCAGAATGGTTACAAAAAAATTAGTTGTTGAAACGGTTTGCGCACTCGTCTAATGGTTACAAATTCGTTGCTAAATCTGTAAGGTGTTTGATTTCTAATGGCTGACTATTGATGCAAAAATTGTTTAGGCGAACAGGCGTTTACTGTGAATAGAACTCGTGGCACAGGAACTTTTTTGCACATTTGGGTGAAATAGATTGTAAAATCAAAGGAAATGACAATCGAAGCCTAGTCTTATCCATTTTCTTCCATAAATCCTCACGTTACCTGGTGCTATGAGCAGGACAATGCGTTCCCTGCGTCTGGTTAGGCAAAGTCAATCGGCTTCCTGAAAACATAGGAGAAAACTGATCCTTTTCATGCTCTGTACAAGGTCCCGATTGGAGACCCCCTTACGGTAGAGCCAAGCACCTCCAGGTGAACTATTTTGTTGGATGTTTCTTAGAACACGCTATTTTATTCATACCTTATGTGTGAAAGATCAAATTAATCGAAATTTTGAGGATACACCTCGTGGAAAAGGATCCTTCTAGCACAATTGCATTGTTCAGAAAAGCTATTAATGCTGGAGACCATATTGACAGTGCATTAAAGGATATGGCCAACGTCATGAACCAGCAGAAGTCCTCTCTATCGGATCTCTATTAAATAAATCAATAACCAAATAAAGACTACTATGTTGCCTCAGCCGTAACTGCTTCAAGTCGTCCAATATCTGCAAATTTCATTTGGGTATTCTTTTTCTTCTCTAAGTTGTCTTAACCATGTAACTAAGTTTAATTTTGAGGGTTCATGGTTCTATCAAACTCACAAACAACTCCATATGGGTTCCATTGGATCTATGTTAAAGAAATCAATAACCAAATAAAGACTACTCTGTTTTTCTAGCCATAACTGTTTCAAGTGGTCCAAGATCTGCATAGAGTTAGGGTTTTGGGTTTCCTGGTTTGATTTAAGATTGCGTGGAAATTTTATTTTTTACACTTAAATTTATTGGGTGGATTTCTGAATCCCACAGGAAGCAAAGTCTTCTGTCTTTGTTGTCTGTTCGTCTTCCGAATTTAGGGAAAATCTCTATTTCTATGTCATCCTATAGCCCTGCAATGGTTTCTGTTCATTAAATTCAAATTAGAAGAGGAACCTAATTTGGAATTCTGGGATAAGGCTTTCCTTTCCTATAGGAGGTGGAGAAATGCCTAGTGTAGAATATGACACCTGTGATAGAGATAGAGAGCCCTTTGTGGAGCTGGATCCCCTTGGTAGGTATGGTTGCTATGAAGATGTGTTGGGCCGTGGTGCTATGAAGAAGGTATACCGAGATTTTGATCAAGAAGAGGTTATTGAGTTTGCTTGGAACCAGGTGCCTCTGCAAAACCTATATGATGCTTCCAGAGAGAGGATCTATGTAGAAGTCTATCTGTTGAAATTTCTCAGGAATGAAGACATAATTATGCTCTACAATGCATGATTGCATAGAACGAAAAGTCATGTGAATTTCATTACTGAGGTCTGGACCTCACGGACTCTCAAAGACTACTCTGTTGCCTCAGCCGTAACTACTTCAAGAGGTCCAAGATCTGCAAATTCCATTTGGGTATGCTTTTTCTTCTTTAAGTTGTGTTAACCATGTAACTAAGTTTTCTTTTGAGGGTTCATGGTTCTATCAAACTCACAAACAATTCCATGTGGGTTCCATTGGATCTCTGATAAAGAAATCAATAACCAAATAAAGACTACTATATTGTTCCAACCATAACTGCTTCAAGTGGTCCAAGATCTGCATAGAGTTAGGGTTTTGGGTTTCCTAGTTTGATTTAAGATTGCATGGCAATTTTATTTTTTACACTTAAATTTATTGGGTGGATTTCTGAATCCCACAGGAAGCAAAGTCTTCTGTCTTTGTTGTTTGTTCGTCTTCCGAATTTAGGGAAAATCTCTATTTCTCTTTCATCCTATAGCCCTGCAAGGGTTTCTATTCATTAAATTCAAATTAAAAGAGGAACCTAATTTGGAATTCTGGGGTAAGGCTTTCCTTTCCTATAGGAGGTGGAGAAATGCCTAGTATAGAATATGACACTTGTGATAAAGACAGGGAGCCCTTTGTGGAACTGGATCCCACTGGTATGTATGGTCGCTCTGAAGATGTGTTGGGCCGTGGTGCTATGAAGAAGGTATACTGATCGTTTGATCAAGAAGAGGTATTAAGGTTGCTTGGAACCAGGTGCCTCTGCAAAACCTAGATGATGCTTCCACACAGAGGATCTATGCATAAGTGTGTCTATTGAAATCTCTTAGGAATGAAAACATAATTATGCTCTACAATGCATGGCTAGATAGAACGACAAGTCATGTGAATTTCATTATTGAGGTCTATACCTCGGGGACTCTCAGAGAGTACCGCCAGAAGCACCGTCATGTCTCAATGAAGGCTTTGAAGAATCGGTCACTTCAGACACTGGAGGGTTGCATTATCTTCATCATCATCAGCCTTGTGTAATTCATAGACAATTGAACTGCAGCAATATTTTTGTGAATGGAAATGGTTGCATTCTGAAGATTGGGATCTGGGTCTTGCCACTACCCTGAGAAATGTTCATGCTGCGCACTCTGCCCTTGGTACTCCAGAATTCATGGCTCCAGAATTATATGAGGAGGATTATAAAAATCTCTATTTCTCTGTTATCCTATAGCCCTGCAAGGGTTTTTGTTCATTAAATTCAAATTAGAAGAGGAACCTAATTTGTAATTTTGCGGTAAGGCTTTCATTTCCTATAGGAGGTGGAGAAATGCCTAGTGTAGAATATGACACCTGTGATAAAGACAGGGAACCCTTTGTGGAACTGGATCCCACTGGTAGGTATGGTCACTATGAAGATGTGTTGGGCCGTGGCGCTATGAAGAAGGTATACCGAGCTTTTGATCAAGAAGAGGGTATTGACTTTGCTTGGAACAAGGTGCCTCTACAAAACCTAGATGATGCTTCCACACAAAGGATCTATGCAGAGTCGTAATCTACTAAATCTCACAAGCTACCCAGGGTAAGGAACTTTTTTAGATTTGCTACCTTTCATAAACCTGTTTGATTGTTTTGCTCTGTTCATATTTGTATCTGTACTTAATTTATTGTGCTTGTGGCATCCTTTGATAGAGCATGAACTTTGCAGAAAATTTGAAGCAAAAACATATGAGAAAAATTAACTATACCAGCAATTTTAAGCTTAATTTTTTTTAAATGATTTATTAGAAATTAGGAAGGTAGGATCAGCGTGTTAACTAGCAGAGATAAGAGGCTTACGAGTTCACTCCTCTTAGTTAATATAAGTTTTTGATGTGTCAAGGGCCGGGCCATCTCATTTGGTTGTGCCTCCGAGCTCTCTTTTTCTCAACATGATGTGATGCGAGATTTAGCCTTCCATCTGGTCAACCAGGATAGTACCATTCATTGTAAGAGGCTTTTTATGCCTAGAAAGGAGGATAATATTCCCACAAAATGGCTAACACTCAAGATCAGGCATCTAAGGCTCAATTTGTTTCAATTCATACAGGTCACTACTGAAACTTGGTTTCTTTAACTGCATACACATTGAATCATTTTTTGATCAATCTACTTATGTTCCAAATTTATTAAGATGTTAGATAAACATTTTTTATCAACATAACATACTGAATTTTACATTTCTGGGAACTGTAGGTCCAATGGAAGAGGAAAATTGGTGTCAAATAAACTTTCCTGAGGTGGAAGTATTGACTTTGTTTTTCGCTGCCAGCCATTACTGTCTTCCAACATTTTTATATACCAATCTACTTATGTTCCAAATTTATTAAGATGTTAGATAAACATTTTTTATCAACATAACATACTGAATTTTACATTTCTGGGAACTGTAGGTCCAATGGAAGAGGAAAATTGGTGTCAAATAAACTTTCCTGAGGTGGAAGTATTGACTTTGTTTTTCGCTGCCAGCCATTACTGTCTTCCAACAT
Source organism: Pinus taeda (assembly GCA_000404065.3). Taxonomy (NCBI): domain Eukaryota; kingdom Viridiplantae; phylum Streptophyta; class Pinopsida; order Pinales; family Pinaceae; genus Pinus; species Pinus taeda. The sequence goes on along the minus strand of APFE030917143.1, from coordinate 55,057 downwards.
TTTTATATACCAATCTACTTATGTTCCAAATTTATTAAGATGTTAGATAAACATTTTTTATCAACATAACATACTGAATTTTACATTTCTGGGAACTGTAGGTCCAATGGAAGAGGAAAATTGGTGTCAAATAAACTTTCCTGAGGTGGAAGTATTGACTTTGTTTTTCGCTGCCAGCCATTACTGTCTTCCAACATTTTTATATACCAATCTACTTATGTTCCAAATTTATTAAGATGTTAGATAAACATTTTTTATCAACATAACATACTGAATTTTACATTTCTGGGAACTGTAGGTCCAATGGAAGAGGAAAATTGGTGTCAAATAAAATTTCCTGAGGTGGAAGTATTGACTTTGTTTTTCGCTGCCAGCCATTACTGTCTTCCAACATTTTTATATACACTTCATGGACTGCCAAGCTTCCCTGCATTTCCTCAAATAAATTATGTACTACTTGTGAGGTTGATTGTGTCTCCTCTTTATGAGTATTGTAGATCCTCAGAGAGATTGGAAAAGTTGTCTTTATGCCTATGTGAGGGTTTGGGGAATATGACTTTATTGAATAAGGGACATGAATTTCCAAAGTCTCCAAAATTTCAAGAAATTAACTTTGACCACTACAGTGTTTTGGAGGAACTGCCTGGAAACATATGTAATTTAACTTACGTCCAGAAGTTATCTGTCACTAATTGTCATCTTATCCAAAAGTTGCCTGATGACTTTGGGAGGTTAAGGTCACTTAGGGTGCTGAGGTTGTCTGCATATGCCCAAGTTTGTCAATGCTTCCTCCTTCCATTTGTGCACTTCATCAACTTGAATTTCTTGATATTTCATTATGCAGGTCTTTGAAGGACCTTCCCATTGAATTTGATCAGCTATCAAACTTAAAGATTCTGGATATGAGGGAGTGCTCTGGACTGAAGAAGCTGCCTAAAGCATTAGCCAAACTAAGACCTCTCAGATATGTAATCTTTGATGAGAGCATTGAACAACAGTGACTGGCTATCAAAGCCTCTACCATGCCTAATCTCATAGTTGAGGTCATCGAAGAACGTTTTAATTTGGATTGGCTTGATGATTGAAAAAGTTCATGATGCCTCATCTTGGCTACTTCAACGCCTTTAATTTAGTAACTTATGCTAGTGAATTGCCTAAATTTGAATAGAACAGAGGATTGCTTCTAAGATTGTATTTGATGTACAAATATTATGTTCTAGAATTTAGGGTTGTTGTGGTAGCCGAGGATGTTCCATGTTTTCTCAATTAACTTGTTTGTACATTACTATATATATTCATACATTTTGAGCGCATGAAGTCTTTTGAGAATAAATTGGTAGTTACTGGTTTCTCAATTAACTTGTTTGTACATTACTGTATATATTCATACATTTTGAGCGCATGAAGTCTTTTGAGAATAAATTGGTAGTTACTGGTTTGAACTTCAATATTTTGGTGTCTTATAATAACAAACAAGTACTTAGTCTTAACAAATAGTAACTTGTTGGCGAAGTATGCTTTATTTGAAAAAGTTGATGATCTAATCTTATAAATGCAAAGGGTCATGGCCACTGTTAACTGTGATTGAATTTCTAATAATGCTAAAGAATACTTATATAAAACATATTATTACATGCTAATGCAACTTTTACTAATATTGTCCATCATTGCAAATTGCATGTAAAACAGACCAAGTACATTCCTAAGATTGTACATATTTTTTTTTCTGGTAATATAGACAAGGGCATTGCTAACGTTGTGCATTCTTTTCTGGTAATACAGGCGAAAGCATAGCTAATGCTCTATACAGACGAAGACATAGCTAATATTGTACATCCTTTTTTCATAATACAGATGAAGGCATTGTTGACACTGTACATCCCACTGAAATTACTAATACTAGTTAGTTTGCAAATGCGAAGGCAACACAAGCATAATAGATAGTCCAAAAATACATTATTCCAGCATTCAAACATACACACCAAACAACACTACTCAATATCCTGGGCTAAGATGGATTTATGCTGGCTTAGCTACTTGCACATAACAACTAACCAGTTCTCATAATACTAATTTTCTTGTCCTTTCTATTAATAAACTTATAGAAATGATGCTACTTTCAATAAAGAGCTTGAAAGACAACTTGTTATTGTTAGATTGCTTATAATGTCCTGGAAAGAACCCTTAAGTAGTGAACTTACAGTTGTTTATTATCATAATTAGTGTCAATGCATCTTGGATACACATTTATAATGGCAGAATGTTCGGAGTGTCAACTGCATTCTGGTCCCATTGAAGTCTATGACCAACAAAACCCCATCGATCGCAGTTAGAATCTGGCATGCCCCGGATCCTTCACGTCTTCTGTACTCCTAAACATTCTTGCCTCAGAGCAGATAATTGAGCATGTGTTTTTGCTCATGAAATAGTATTGTACAGTTAAATTAAATTTCCAGTTAATTGCAACAATAACTTAGCAGGTGAAACGTTATAACTTATTGTTAAACCTTGCTCAAAGTATAAAACAAAGCAGTAGAGTATTGGTAACTAAGAGCTCCATTGAACAAAACAGTTGACAGTTGGCTTCATAAAATTGAAATAAACATTAATTAGCTTAAAATGGCGCTAGCCTGGGGAAAATGGGAGCTGCAAGTAAAGCGTAGTGCATTTATTCAGCACACTAAACAATAGCAGCTTCAAACAAAATCCCTTAGTAGGTTATATATTTTTCAGATTGATTCAAAACAATCTTTGGCAATCTTCAACATATACATGTACTTTTAGAAGCTAGAGATCCTAACCAACAACTCGGACAGAGAATGGCACTACTGACAGACTAGGTCATCCAGATTCACATAGAACTACACAGCTCTGCACACCAGTTAAAACCCAATATACATACAAAGAAAGGCCCTGCAACTTGATCAATCATTAGACAAAAGATGATTGCATTTCCGCAGCAATGTTACCAACTTCAATGCTCTATTCATAAAAGCCAGAAATGCAGTTCAGCTGGCAACTTCATACGGCATGTGAATCCGAAGTAGAAATGTCAACTACTATTACTATTCTGCTGCCAAACTGGAGATGACAGGGCCTTGCCTGCAATTAACTTTTAGAAAATTCCAAACTCGCTGAAACCTAGGAACAAAACTATGTTTTTCAGGAATTGTATAATAAAATGTTATTCCAGTCTCAACAACTATAAGAAAATACTACTCTCCCTGAAAACTGTCATAATGCTTTGAATTGTTAGTTTCCATATGATACAGGGGATTCTTGCAAGCATCCTGTAACATTCACAGAAGTACTTGTTGAAAAGTTGAGGCAGTATCAGAATTAGAAATCCAAACCTATAAAAATGTTATTAACAAATCTATTTAACCATGCATTTTGATCCCCCAACAGGCACACGTTGCAAGATTCCATTTTGAAGCTTCCTTGACATGGGTTTTCCATCAGATTGATAATTACAGGTATCACCCCCTAATCCACTTTTGATAATGTCAGCAGGAGGAATGAAGAAATCCATTAAAAGGCTAGGCACATTGAAAACCACATCGTTAATTGTCCATGTTTCTTCCATTCTTGTTCTGGTATGGCTCATTGAACACTCTCCAAATTTAAAAAGAGTGACAGCTGATCGACCTGAATGAGCAATCATCACACCATCTACTACTCTATAATGGTTGATAGTTGTTTCTATGGTGGTTTCCCACTAAACAACATCTATTCCAGTGGCTTGAATCTGTGTAAGGTGGGAATCTTCCAAATATACAAGGAGGCCAGTTTTTTGACTAAAATATCCAAAAAGTACATGTCTGATAATTTCTGCAGGTCCATCACTCCTTTCGTGTAGAGTTGAAGGATCAGTAGCAAGCTTTAAAATGAAGCAATCTCCATCTCCAATTTTCTTTTCTCCCAAGCAACGAGCATTTGCAAACATGATTGTTGTTGTTCTAGGATCTAAACCCTAACAATAGAAAGGTCAACAAGAATAAGAACGTGCATCATCACCAAAACAAGTTAATGTAAGCTGCATAGTTGCCATGCTCCTAAGCTCAGTCCCCTGAATTGTGATTTTCATTTGAAAAAAAATTGACATTGAAAACATAAATACATGCAGTTTTGTTCGAATATTTTTCAAGTTGAATAAAAACAACTAAATATTAACATTTGCTTTTGATACTCATAAAAAATTCAACATAGACTGACTAAATTTGAAAAACCCAACGTAAAAGAAAAATCTACATGGTTGATTAAATTAGACATTCAGTTTACCACTGCTTGAAATTAGACAAAATTAGAGTTTTTCATAAATAATTCACCTTATGCAGTGATTGATGTCCTAGGATCTAAACCACAGGGGAAAAGAAATTAACCAAGCATAAGAACATGCATCATTAAAAACACATTAATATGAGATATTATTAGATGAACCACCAATAAATTGCTTTGGCAACAATCTCCATAAAACTAACTTTAGCAGTCTGAACTCTCTTCTATTTATCTTTTGCAACCGCTCATGCTAAAATTCTCAACTCTTAACTTAATCACAACCTGATCTAAGAGCCTATTCTTCAAGCAGCAATGCATAATCTATTTTCTTATTTCTCATTGGATCAAATCGCAATCTACGCCATAATATGCAAGCACTCATTTTAAGACATCAACCTCTGGTTCTCTCATCCTAACTGGGAAACTAGTCGACAACCATCTGTACTATTTCTATCAACTTAATCCTAAACCTAGTACCTAGGCTACATGAACACTTGCACCAATCTTATTGAAACTTAGCCAGATCATAGAGACTCACAAATCCTGGCCAAAACTGTGTCATTCAAACCACCATAACCAAGAAAATCATCATTTACCAAAATCAACCTTTGTGCTAAACCAGCTCTGCATGAAAACATAGAAAACCCATGAATTTTATTGAATTCTAACCAGCTGTTGCAGCCCATTATGGACACAGTTGGATGAATGCTTTTAAGTTCATTGTGTTCTCAATATGATTCTCATTCTATGCCTACTTTGCATGTATTAGACTCAAAAACCCTGGCCAAAAAGGTGTCATTCAAACAACCATACCATACTAAGACAATCATCCTTCACTAAAATAGACCTTTAAGTAACCTAATTTGCATGCATGCGTAAAAAAATCAAGAATTTATTGAATTTTGACTAGCTGTAAAAACCAATAAAATGCAGTCATATTAACGCATTTACTTACTGGACTTGCAATTTGCTCTTCATCCTAGGCTTAGTCTACATGCTTTCATACTAAAAAAATATGACTTTCATTGAATCACGAGTTGACTTTTAAACACATTCTGCAACCAAAAGATCCTCGTTCTTGTGCCATCGGAATAGACATACCTAAAGAGCCCAGCGCAGAGGCCGAGGAGGACCTTTGGCAGCATGTGAACCAAGCCAGGGTGCGTGCCGCCAAACAATCTTCTCGTTGCTTCCAGCATGCACTTTGCTCCCACCCAAAACTAACTCCATTGACCACGTATCAGGCATCATTTGCCACAATACAAAGCATCCAGTTTCACTAGCCTTTAGTGAATAATTTCGACAAGCTTTCGTAGCCATTTCAGCTTCTGAGGATACCATTTTGACTCTACACTATGTATGAGCTCTTTATCGAATTCTGAAACTCGAGGCAGATAGTGGCAGCCATGTATTGTTGCACAATGTATTGTGTTGAGGATGTTTCCTAACCAAATCAAGAAAAAAAATATCAATAACCATGCATCCTTGTCTGAGACCATCACAGTTCTAAATAATTCATCCCTCTGCAAATTACTTAAAGGTTAAGAACAATGCACCCAAATCTACAAACAGACAAAAAAAATTGCATGCAAACATATACCTTGCAATATTGAAAGGGATTTTGCATTCACTCGGGTTTTTATGTACACCATTAATTAAGTAACCTATGCTGGTGAATTGCCTAAATTTGAACAGAACAAAGGATTGCTTCTAAGATTGTATTTGATGTACAAGTATTATGTTCTTAGAATTTAGGTTGTTTTGGTAGACGAGGATGTTCCATGTTTTCTCAATTAACTTGTTTGTACATTACTGTAGATATTCATACATTTTGAGCGCATGAAGTCTTTTGAGAATAAATTGTTAGTTACTGGTTTCTCAATTAAATTGTTTGTACATCACTGTATATATTCATACATTTTGAGCACATGAAGTCTTTTGAGAATAAATTGGTAGTTACTGATTTGAAATTCAATATTTTGGTGTCTTATAATAACAAACAAGTAGTTATTCTTAACAAATCAGTAACTTGTTGGCGAACTATGCTTTATTTGAAAAAGCTAATGATCTAATCTTATGAATTCAAAGGGTCATGGCCACTGTTGATTGTGATTGAATTTCTAATAATGCTACAGATTACTTATATAAAATATATTATTACATGCTACAGATCACTTATATAAAACATATTAATATATCAGAGGTGATAAAATCCCTCAGAAAAAGTTGAAGTCCTCTCCATTGGATCTCTCTTGAATAAATCAATAACCAAATAAAGACTACTCTATTGCCTCAGCCGTAACTACTTCAAGTGGTCCAAGATCTGCAAATTCCATTTGGGTATGCTTTTTCTTCTCTAAGTTGTGTTAACCATGTAACTAAGTTTTATTTTGAGGGTTCATGGTTATATCAAACTCACAAACAACTCCATGTGGGTTCCATCGGATCTCTGTTAAAGAAATCAATAACCAAATAAAGACTACTCTATTGTTCCAGCCATAACTGCTTCAAGTGGTCCAAGATCTGCATAGAGTTAGGGTTTTGGGTTTCCTGGTTTGATTTAAGATTGCGTGGCAATTTTATTTTTTACACTTAAATTTATTGGGTGGATTTCTGAATCCCACAGGAAGCAAAGTCTTCTGTCTTTGCTGTCTGTTCATCTTCCGAATTTAGGGAAAATCTCTATTTCTCTGTCATCCTATAGCCCCGCAAGGGTTTCTATTCATTAAATTCAAATTAGAAGAGGAACCTAATTTGGAATTCTGGGGTAAGGCTTTCCTTTCCTATAGGAGGTGGAGAAATTCCTAGTGTAGAATATGACACTTGTGATAAAGACGGGGAGCCCTTTGTGGAACTGGATCCCACTAGTAGGTATGGTCGCTATGAAGATGTGTTGGGCCGTGGTGCTATGAAGAAGGTATACCGAGCTTTTGATTAAGAAGAGGGTATTGAGGTTGCTTGGAACAAGGTGCCTCTGCAAAACCTAGATGATGCTTCCACACAGAGGATCTATGCAGAATTTTGTCTATTGAAATCTCTCGAGAATGAAAACATAATTATGCTCTACAAGGCATGGCTGGATAGAACGAAAATTCATGTGAATTTCATTACTAAGTTCTGTACCTTGGGGACTCTCAGAGAGTACCGCCAGAAGCACCGTCATGTCTCAACGAAGGCTTTGAAGAATTGGTCACTTCAGATACTGGAGGGTTGCATTATCTTCATAATCATCAGCCTTGTGTAATTCATAGACATTTGAATTACAACAATATTTTTGTGAATGGAAATGGTGGCGTTCTAAAGATTGGGGATCTAGGTCTTGCCACTACCCTGAGAAATGTTCATGCTATGCACTCTGCCCTCGGTACTCCGGAATTCATGGCTCCAGAATTATATGAGGAGGATTATAAAAATCTCTATTTCTCTGTCATCCTATAGCCCTGCAAAGGTTTCTTTTCATTAAATTCAAATTAGAAGAGGAACCTAATTTGGAATTCTACAGTAAGGCTTTCCTTTCCCATAGGAGGTGGAGAAATGCCTAGTGTAGAATATGACACCTGTGATAAAGACAGGGAGCCCTTTGTGGAACTGGATCCCACTGGTAGGTATGGTGACTATGAAGATGTGTTGGGCCCTGGTGCTATGAAGAAGGTATACCTAGCTTTTGATGAAGAAGAGGGTATTGAGGTTGCTTGGAACAAGGTGCTTCTGCAAAACCTAGATGATGCTTCCACACAGAGGATCTATGTAGAGTCGTAGTCTACTAAATCTGACAAGCTACCTAGGGTAAGGAACTTTTTTAGATTTGCTACCTTTCATAAACCTGTTTGATTTTTTTTCTCTGTTCATATTTGTATCTATACTTAATTTATTGTGCTTGTGGCATCCTTTGATAGAGCATGAACTTTGCAGAAAATTTGAGGCAAAAACATATGAGAAAAATTAACTATACCAGCAATTTTAGGCTTAATTTTTTTACATGATTTATTAGAAATTAGGAAGGTAGGATCAGCGTGTTAACCAACAAAGATAAGAGGCTTTCGAGTTCACTCCTCTTAGTTAATATAAGTTTTTGATGTGTCAGGTGTCGGGCCATCTCATTTGGCTGTGCCTCTGAGCTCTCTTTTTCTCAACATGATGTGATGCGAGATTTAGCCTTCCGTCTAGCCAACCAGGATAGTACCATTCATTGTAAGAGGCTATTTATGCCTAGCAAGGAGGATAATATTCCCACAAAATGGATAACACTCAAAGATCAAGCATCTAAGGCTCAATTTTTTTCAATTCATACAAGTCATTGCTGAAACTTGTTTTCTTTAACTGCCTACACATTGAATCATTTTTTGATCAATCTACTTATGTTCCAAATTTATTAAGATGTTAGATAAACTTTTTTTATCAACATAACATACTAACTTTTACATTTCTGGGAATTGTAGGTCCAATGGAAGAGCAAAATTGGTGTCAAATAAACTTTCCTGCGATGGAAGTATTGACTTTGTTTTTCGCTGCCAGTCATTACTGTCTTCCAACATTTTTACATACCATGCTAAAACTGAAGGTTGCTATAATATACAATTACAGTTCTAAGCGTTCAACACTTCATCCACTGTTGAGCTTCCCTACATTTCCTCAAATAAAGTTTGTACTACTTAGGAGGTTGATTGTGTCTCCTCTTTATGAGTATTGTAGATCCTCAGAGAGCTTGGAAAAGTTGTTTGTATTTCTATGTGAGGGTTTGGGGAATATGACTTTATTGGATAATGGACATGACTTTCCAAAGTCTCCAAAATTTCAAGAAATTAACTTTGACCACTACAGTAATTTGGAGGAACTGCCTGGAAACATATGCAATTTAACTTACCTCCAGAAGTTATATGTCACTAATTGTAATCTTATCCAAAAGTTACCAGACGACTTTCGGAGGTTAAGGTCACTTAGGGTGCTGAGATTGTCTGCATATGCCCAAGTTTGTCAATGCTTCCTCCTTCCATTTGTGCACTTCAACAACTCGAACTTCTTGATATTTCATTATGCAGGTCTTTGAAGGACCTTCCCATGGAATTTGATCAGCTATCAAAGTTAAAGATTTTGGATATGAGGGAGTGCTCTGAACTGAAGAAGCTGCCTAAAGCATTAGCCAAACTAATATCTCTCAGATGTGTAATCTGTGATGAGAGCACTGAACGACAGTGGCTAGCTATTAAAGCCTCTACCATGCCTAATCTCATAGTTGAGGTCATCGAAGAACGTTTTAATTTGGATGGCTTGATGATTGAAAAAGTTCATGATGCCTCATCTTGGCTGCTTCAACGCCTTTAATTCAGTAACTTATGCTGGTGAATTGCCTAAATTTGAACATAACAGAGGATTGCTTCTAAGATTGTGTTTGATGTATAGGTATTATGTTCTTAGAATTTAGGGTTGTTGTGGTAGCTGAGGATGTTCCATGTTTTCTCAATTAACTTGTTTGTACATTACTGTATATATTCATATATTTTGAGCGCATGAAGCCTTTTGAGAATAAATTGGTAGTTACTGGTTTCTCAATTAACTTGTTTGTACATTACTGTATATATTCATACATTTTAAGCGCATGAAGTCTTTTGAGAATAAATTGGTAGTTACTGGTTTGAACTTCAATATTTTGGTGTCTTATAATAACAAACAAGTACTTAGTCTTAACAAATCAGTAACTTGTTGGCGAACTATGATTTATTTGAAAAAACTGATGATCTAATCTTATGAATGCAAAGGGTCATGGCCACTGTTAACTGTGATTGAATTTCTAATAATGCTACAGATTACTTATATAAAACATATTATTACATGCTACAGATCACTTATATAAAACATATTAATAGATCATAGGTGATAAAATCCCTTAGAAAAAGATGAAGTCCTCTCCATCGGATCTCTGTTAAATAAATCAATAACCAAATAAAGACTACTCTATTGCCTCAGTCATAACTGCTTCAAGTGGTCCAAGATCTGCAAATTCCATTTGGGTATGCTTTTTCTTCTCTAAGTTGTGTTAACCATGTAACTAAGTTTTCTTTTGAGGGTTCATGGTTTTATCAAACTCACAAACATCTCCATGTGGGTTCCATCAGATATCTATTAAAGAAATCAATAACCAAATAAAGACTACTCTGTTGTTCCAGCCATAACTGCTTCAAGTGGTCCAAGATCTGCAAATTCCATTTGGCTATGCTTTTTCTTCTCTAAGTTGTATTAATCATGTAACTAAGTTTTCTTTTGAGGGTTCATGGTTCTATCAAACTCAAAAACAACTCCGTGTGGGTTGCCTTGTGTGTGTTATTGGCGCCCCCCTTTTGTTGCGAGGAGCGCAGTAGGTGGGGTGGCAGCCCCCCTTTGGGGTATCGACCCCCTGTATGGGATCTAGGGCAGTGGCTCAGGAATTTTTTTTGGACCCCATATTAGGTGGGTGGACCTACCTATGGTTTTGTGCATTAGGGTTTACAATTTCAGTCATTGAGGTCTCAATGACCTGGGGAAAAGTGTGTGAATGGTGAAAGATCATTGAATTTCTATCAATTTATTAGGCCAGAGTAATGCAAATTAAAATCGAAAAATCTCTGCTTTTCCTTTGTCTTCTTTAGTGTGTTAATATTTAGGCATTATAACAATTGTTCTAGTTTTCGGATCTAACCCTATATGACATCAATAAAGTAATACACATTACATGATGTCTCAGTGTTTGATAATGTCCATGACATGATATAACATGAATAGAATATACTAATGTGTATTAGATGATGGCTAATGTATCTTAGCTCAACCTGCATTACCTTGTGACCAAGATTGTAATTCTCCATTCTAAAGTTATACAACAACTTTGTAGTTACAGAGTTGGATGGGGAAATAATGATTTGTGCTTCCCTTGCAAACTTGAATCCCTTGCACTAGGCCTCTCAGACCCCACATTGTCAAGTAGAGGGTTGCAGGAGCTCACTTGTGCAAACAAACAAACCAACACCGCAAACACAAGTGAAGTTCACTCCAAAATTGCACTGAAATGACTTGTGATTAAGGGGAAATCTGAGGCAGGAAATCCACAAAATCCAAAAACTAGAAACAGTTTGAGGAGATAACAATTTCAATATATATAAAAGAATAAACCAAATAGGATAGAACAAACCCTAACCAATATAATATGTTTTCTTTATCAAGGTAGAACAATATTTCTATTAACGGAACATAACATAGTAAATGATAAATCTTAAATACTAAAATAATAACCACATATTATATTGAAAATAGATCACTTAACCACCACATATTAAGCTTCTTCCATAAAAGAGTTAAATTTCTTGAAATAATTCATATCCAATCCATATAAATATGGAAGTTAATAGGGCTATATTGCAAATTTAACAACATCCAACGTCCATGGTCACTACATATTATGTACAGAATCCTCTTGCACCATTACTTAGCATATGCTTTCTCTATATCAACATTTAGACAAAAATACAACACGTATTTGCCATATACTATAAAACTGAACATGTTGCAGAACAAAATGCAGATCCTCCACTGCTGCAACTTGTTTTATTTAGACAACCTTCCTCTGCATACATCAATCATGGAAACTCATATCAGTAATGTTAAGGTCAAAAAACAAGATCCTCAGAGGATATGCAACTTTTACTAATATTGTCCATCATTGCAAATTGTATGTAAAACAGACCAAGTACATTAATGAGATTGTACATCTTTTTTTCTGGTAATACAGACAAGGGCATTGCTAACACTCTACATTATTTTCTGGTAATATAGGCGAAAGCATAGCTAATGCTCTATATAGACGAAGACATAGCTAATACTGTACATCCTTTTCTGGTAATACAGACGAAGGCATTGCTGACAATGTACATCCCATTGAAATTACTAATACTGGTTAGTTTGCAAATGCGATGGCAACACAAGCACAATAAATAGTCCAAAAATACATTATTCCAACATTCAAACATACACACTAAACAACACTACTCAATATCCTGGGCTAAGATGGATTTATGCTGGCTTAGCTACTTGCAAATAACAACCAACCAGTTCTCATAATACTAATTTTCTTTTCCTTTCTATTGATAAGCTTACATAAATGATGCTATTTTCAATAAAGAGTTTGAAAGACAACATCAAGTAAATTGTCTCTCTCACTTGTGTGAAATCATGAGTCTTTGTAAGATTTCCCATACTAACAGAACTGCTTTTTTCAATATCCTGCTTCCATCTTCAAGGTGGCTCTTTATCCAACTCTACAAAAATGAAAGTTGGGTCTCCTCATCTACCACAGAAAGCCTTTAAAAGTTAAAATCACAGTTCAATATATTAGTGAAAACTCAAACATTATGACCGAGCAATGAACAAAAATGAAATTTGGGTCTCCTCATCTATCATAACAAGCCTTTAAAAGTTAAAATCACAGTTCAATATATTAGTGAAAACTCAAACATTATGACCGAGCAATGAACACTTGTTACTATAATAATTAACTGCATGCCTATAAGATTACATGAATGAATGCAACAGCTATTGTGACTCAATATATTAGTGAAAACTCAAACATTATGGCCAAGCAATGAACACTTCTTACTATAATAATGAACTGCATGCCTATAAGATTACATGAATGAATGCAACCACTGTTGTGAATCAATCAATTTCTGTAAAAACCCATCTCGAATATAGATTGAAGTCTAGAGAATAGATCTAAGTTTGTAAGAACCTATCAATCTCAAGCTTTTAATCGCTCCTGTACAATATAAACATGGGAAGAAAATATAGAGACTTACCATATGACAAGATAGGAATGAACTGTTGCAAAATAAAGTCAAATAAAGTCCTCTGATTTGGTTATTGGTGATGAAATTTGTATTGATTTCTCTTTTGTATTCTCCATAAAAACCTTCCAAACCAGCCTCGAGAAGATGGTTTCCATCATCCATGTTTCTCATGACACCACACATGGAAGAGATCTAACATTTTCTAAAAAAAAGTCTTCCATACACTACTTGAAGAATTCAAGGAAGGGTCATTCTATTTTCCACCTATTTTTCTATACGAAAATCACTTTGCACTTGAAAAAAGAAATTCCATCAATGAATATTTAATACATTCACCACCAACCCTAAACAACATAGGAGACAATACATTTCAATATTCCTCCACACTCTATGTCTTACGACGTTTTCTTTGCAACATGAGGTGCAAATGCTAGTTTTATTTCATTCTATGGTCAATTAGATATAATTTGGAATATTGACAAAAATGTTATTATCTTTTCTATTGAGATTTAATTGTGAGATGTGACATGTTGGACTCAAAATAAATATTTTTTTGACTTCAAATTTTGTTGTTATATTGACCTGTTGTTATATTGATAACCAAAACATATATTGGTCCTATAAAATATAAATATAAATATATCTTTGGGAAAAAATACATTTTTTAATTAAATTTTTATTTTTATTTATTTATAGAAAATTATATAATTAAAATTTTCAAATGAAATGTTAAATATGAATTTTTATTTTCCTTATACTATTGATAATCTTGATATAATATATAAAAAATTGTAGATTTTATTGAATTATTATTATAAAAAATTATATAATTAAATTTTAAAATTGAAATGTTAAATATGAAAGGTAGATTAATGTAGATTAAGCTTTATGAGAAAAATGGAAGGTGGAAACCACATAGAGACATCTACACAGAGGTGTCAAGCTCTCAGGTTTTAAACTTGTAACTTTTGCATGTAAGTGAATTACTTTGTCATCACAATTTTTTCACTGGCTATTTTGCATAGTTACCAAGTTTGGCCAAATTGCGCTGAATAATTCGAAAATTCGCCAAATCGGTACAAGTGATCCCCAACTTCATCAATTTGCCGCAGGTCGAGCGATGGGTCGGAAGTAGACACGGACATGCAGCAGAGCAACAATCGTAAGTAGCAGGTTGCGAAAGATTGGCGGTCGAGAATGATTTTTGAATTATATTTGATAAAAAAATATCTTCTAAAGCTTCTGTAATTTTTTGATAAAAAATCTATCCTCCTCTTATTAAGTTGGCAGTGTAAGTTGAAGGTTAATCATATTTTGAGTACACAAATATATATATAATTAAAATAATTTATATATATTCATATATGGTTTGTAATTGTGTGTGGTTAAATTTATATATAATTATTAAAATTATATATAGTAAATTTTTAAAATTAGAAAATAAAATATAGGAAAATTAAGGACAGAGAATTTAAAAATAAACGAAGGAAAAGTATTTTTAAATAATATTTTTTAGTGTTTATAAAATGTATATTTCCCTTTTTGCGTTGAAATTTATATTTATCAGGACAGAATTCGAACTCAACTCGAATTAAAATTTGGTAACTATGTTATTTTGCAACAGGATATTTTTATGGAAGTAAAAATTGAAATTAGTGTTGTTAGTATTGTTAATTTTAATTTTTGTAATTATGAAAATAAATAGAAAAAGAATCGTTACAATAGATAAATAATGAATTTTTTTTGTGAAATTATGGAAATGGTTAAGAGTCAGTAGAGAATAAAGATTTAAGGAGAATTTAAACAAAGTTTGGGAAAACACTTGGAGGCAGTTATTATTCATTTTCCTTTCTTCTAAGTCCTGGAGATAAAAAGGGTTCCTGAGGGATGAATTGGGGCTTGGCCACCAGAGGGAGGAACCACCTGAAGATAAAGGATACGTGAAAACTGCAGAAATATTTCAAGAGTTGGTTGTACCAGTGGAAATTTCTCCTTGATTTCTGAGAAGTTCCAAACTGGACTGGGGTACTGAGGTTTGGAAGCATAACCTTGACTAGTTATATCCAGTTGTGCCAAACATTTGCTAGGGAGGAATCTAGACGTAATTTCTAGTTCCATTGGTAGGGCAGACTCGTTTGATTCTGAACCCGAATTCTTAATCATTTAAGGAATCTCATATAAGTACATTACATTACTCATTGGTCCTGATGATAGAATAAGTTTATAATAATGTGTGACATTGTGAATTCGCTTATGAATGGGAAGTAACAATCTCAAAAGATTTCTTGTAGATTGTTTTTATATGGAAGTTAGCTAGCAGTAAAGGTTTAATGGTTGGCACAGACCAAGAGTGTTTGTCTGTGAGTATGTCAATCCTTGATGAGGCGAAAGCTATAGAAAATGTTGCTAATGATAAATGCATAATCTGTTACTTTTGTTTTGAGAATTGGTGAACTAAAAGGTGTGTTTCTCTTCTTTAAATAATTGTTGAGATAACAAGTTGGAGACTGTACCTACGAATAGACTGGTGAATGGATTCTTGTTACGGTTATGAACTCTGTGAATATTGTTCTTGAATTTATTAGTAATACCCTCTAAATACAGAGAACAATCATGCATGGAAACCCAAGCTTAATGCTATCATAATAAAAACGAGTATAAAACATTTACACAAATATAAGCATAACTGTAGCTACTTGTGTTGATTTAGAACAGTTAACAATGAGAGATTTTCCTATTGCACTATGAATCTTAAACAAACAACTATGCATTCTAGGATTTTCCTATTGCACTGTGAATCTCAAGCAAACAACTGTGCATTCTGGATAGCGAACTCGAGTTACATTCAGGCCATAGTAAGGGAGAACACCGAACCTACCACTGGATTTACCTCATGGCTAGTCCCATTAGGACAGTGAGGAGATGGTTCTTGGTGGTTGAAAGTGAAACCTCATACATTTCCTTAAACAAAAGAAATCATGTTATCAGGTGTGGCTGCTAACATTGTAAATGAAATAATTCATAGCACACAAATATGATATTAGATTTAATAATACCAAATGAGTAGCAATAGAAGGAACCTAGAACATTCATTCTCACCATTCAAAGAGTAGAACACATACAAGATTCTAGGAAATATTTCATACCTATATTGAACTCAATAAAGGCAGTTCAAATCTCATAGTCTGTGAGACTAAAACCATCAACAACAAAGTTACACTGAGGAAATCTTGAATAGTTAGCTTGGTCGATGGTGTGACAGTAGACCTATAATAGAAAAGAGCTAAATATGCAATCCAAAGCAACAACTCTCAAATGGAAAGGAGAATAAATTATGCTTGATATACACATATTAATCAAAATTAAATAAGTATCACATTTAAGCCACAGGAGATAATCCTAAGGATGAAACCCTCTTCAAAACAAAGCTTAAACCTCGGTGAAATGTTGTAAGGAACTTGACTAAGTTCTTAGCTCCATTAACGAGCTTTAGGTGCAAACTCAGAACATTTGAGGTTCTATTCTGAAAGGAAAACACATTAAGAGTCCATTGCTCTTTCCACATGTCAGGAATAACCTTTCATAAGAGCCGCAGGGGAGAAATTATGATTACCAACCTAAAGATGGAGAGTCGTCCCTTCCACACCAGTATCAGGAACCCTGAATGTCACCCGTCGCTCTGAAACCTTGCTAGGTAGCCTGCAAACAAAAGGATATAAACAATAGGCTGAATATTCGCCTCTAACGCCACAAAAAAGACCAAGAATTGTTAAGTGATTAAGGAGTTCTAGATTTTGCTACAAGAGGGGTGGCCCAACAAATATAGGATGAGCACTAAGCATCATGAATACCCTCTATCGAGCAATGAGCAACAAGGAAATCTCATGATGAACCTGAAACAGTAAGGTCATATTGATGTTTCCAGTGGAGAATAGAAGAACTAGGGAAGAGCTGAGCTCATTTCTCCAGCCGGAAGGAATGAGAATTAGGATGGTCCATGACGAGTTGAGTAGGAAATTACCCTAACCCTCATGTCCTACCTCTCGACCCTATAATTGGTTGCCTCGGGATAACAACATGGTGAAGCTGCCAAGTGGAGGTTAGACCAACACACACCAGGAGGGTGCCTCGAGGGTTCGAGAAACCATCTGTATTAAAAATAAGTGCATATAAGAGTTACCATGGTTAAATCTCATAACAACTAGATTTTAGACCTCTGTGGCTTATTTCTTCTGACTTAGTTACTGGAGAATCCACAGTAAGAACCATTTTTTGCATGCAAACCAAACATAGATTTAGAATCTCAGTTCAGTTCATTCCAATTAATGTTTTTACCATAATCAGAATCACATATTTAAATTAATCAAATGTGTAAGGTGTGATTGTACTACGTTAGTTAATTCCACAATTATATTGAATAACCTTTATTGTAATTTGGATGAGCTAGGAAGTATAAAGGAAGCTTAAATGTAAATATTTTATTTACCTTATACTTAGGTTAGGTAGGTGTGGAAAATGGTATCAAAGCCCTTAGGTTGCTGCATTAAGGCTTGAATGGATGATTATTAAATAAAAAAAGTAATTACGATACATGGATGAAGAATGTTGGCGCATTATGAGACGAGGAGTAGGATTTGCCCCCTCTGGAGGGACAACCGTACATAACTCAAATATGTGGGTGCAATTGAGTGAGCCAAATCAAAACACAAACGTTGCACTACTGAAGACAATTTGGCAACTACAAGTAGAGATGTTGAACTTATGAGCAAACAATGAAAGATTATGATTGGAGCAGGAAAAGGTTATGAAGAGTCTGTCAAACAGGAAAAATCAAAGGAATCATAATCCCAGTGAGGATAAGGAAAATAGAATATATTTGCATAGATAGCAAGAGGAGCATCCAGAGTCTGAGGGAGGGTGAATTGGCCATGAAGAATCTATTTAGTTTTTTGATAAGAAAGGATTCAAGAGACAGAAAATTGAACTTCAAGGGGAATTTAAAAAGATCAAGCCACAAATATACAATGGAGAGGCTAAGGAAGCGACAAACGCTTGGTTAATCAACATGAACAAACACTTGCATATCTATGAATACAATGATAATTTGAAGGCAAGTTTAGCAATATACCAGTTGCAGGGTAAGGCCATTTTGTGGTGGGAAGAAATTAGAACAGTCAGGGAAATTGGTGAACAGGAAGTCACATGGGAACAATTCCAGAAGGATTTTAAGGACAAATATATGATTGAGAAATTCTATGATGATAAGGCAAAAGATTTTCATGACTTGAAAATGGGACAAAAATCAATGGATGAGTTCATATCTAAGTTTACCTTCATGTTGAGATATGGTCCTTACTTTCAAGAAGAGAAGGCTAAAGTCCAGTGCTCCATCAACAGTTTACCAATTTATGTGAAGGAAAAGTTTGAATCCTAAGATGATGGATGGGGCGGTTCGGAAGCCTTGAATCTGCTATCAGCAGATGACGTAGAAGGGCGAGGACACCAAAAATTGGACAAATAAAAAAGGGCAAAGAAATTTCTTAGCCATAAAGAGCATGAAAAACACCAGTACCAGATATCTAGGTCAGAAAGGATCAACTGGACCTGTGATTAGGAATTGACAAAGGTATAGACCTCAAAGTGAAGTGAAAGAGAGCGAAGCATCTAGCAATATGGAAACTAATCAGGTTCCTAAACCTCCTTTGCAATGTTGGGGTTGTGGGAAACCCCATTACTACAAAATCTGTCTCTGTTGAGGGAGATCTGAAATGATTGCAAACGTTCAAGAAGATTCTATTATGGTTGATATGGCAAGGAACATACCAAGGATTGACATAGCGTTGGAGAACCAGCAGGAAGAATACCAACCATCTATGGTGGAACTAGAAGGTAAATATCCAACCACCCTGTTTCCATTCTCATAGATTTGGGCGCAAGATTAAGATATGTTAGCCCAAGAGTAGTTGATTTATGTCATTTGACAAGTACAAAGTTTAGGAATCTTTGGATGTTCTAGTTAGCAACAGGAGCTAAGATAAGAGTTAATGAAAAGGTAGATGATTGTGTAATTGAATTGGCTGGACAACAGGTAAAACCCAATTTAAATGTGCTATCATTAGGTTCATATGATGTATTAATAGGTATGGATTGGTTGGAGCAAAATTGGACCATAGTAGATTGTAAGGGAAAAATAATTAAATTCCTATTTGATAATGGTAGCAGAGTAGAACTTTAGGATATTAGAAGAGAGGTTAAGTTGCAACCCATTACAACCCATTGATTAGGTAAAAGTATGCATAAAGGCTATCAAATTTATGTAGTCCATGTAGGATTTACTAACTCTAAATATAAGCTATCTGTGTTGGACAACATACCAATTGTTTAAGAATTTAAGCATGTCTTTCCAAAGGATATTCTAGGATTACCACCCAAAATGAATCTTGATTTTACTATAGAATTGATCCCTGGAGCTGCTCTAGTTTCCAAATCTCCTTACAGAATGAGTGTTCTAGAGCTGATAGAGTTAAAAACACAGCTTCAAGAACCATTGGATAAAGGTTATATCAGACCCAGCATGTCCCCTTGGGGTCACCGGTTTATTTGTAAGGAAAAAGGATGGTACTATGTGGTTTTGTATAGATTATAGACAACCGAATAAATTAACCATCAAAAGAAAGTACCCCTTACCTCGAATTGACAATCTATTCGATAAAGTAAAGGGTGTTGTGGTATTCTCAAAAACTAATTTATGGTCTGTTATCACCAAATTCATATTAAATATGAGGATATATATAAAACTGCATTTGGAACTTGTTATGGTCATTATGAGTTCATGCTTCTACCATATGGACTCACTAACACCCCAACAACATTTATGAGTATGATGAATGGAATTTTCCACCCCTTCCTAGATAAATTTGTTCTTATCTTTATTGATAATATCCTGGTATACTCCAGGAGTGTGGAGGAGCAAAAAGAACACCTATGAATAGTATTGCAAACACTAAGAGAACACCAAATCTACGCCAAGTTTAGAAATTGTGACTTTTTCAAAGATCAAATTCAGTATTTGGGACATATTATATCCTCTGCTGGTATTGTGGTAGATCCATAGAAGATCAAGACTATCATGAATTGGGTGGTTCCAACTAGTGTGGCGGATATACACTCGTTTATGGATCTTGCTGGATATTACAGACGATTTATAAAAGGATTCTCCAAAGTAGCATATCCAATCACCTCCTTACAGAAAAAAGAAACAAGTTTTAAATGGTCGAAGGACTGTCAATAGAGTTTTGAAAGGTTGAAGCATTTTCTTACCACTGCACCTATATTAAAAATTGCAAATCTAGAGGAATATTTTATAGTTTGTACTGATGCATGTAAAGAAGGCATGGGTGAAGTATTAATGCAAAAAGATAAAGTGATTACTTACGAATCTTGTAAGTTAAAGGATCATGAGCATAAATATTCTGCTTATGACTTGGAGCTAACTATTGTTGTTCACACCCTAAAGGTATGGTGGCACTACTTGTTGGGGAAGAGATTCTTTCTTATGACAAATCATAACAGCTTAACAAACTTCTTTAGTCAACCCACCTTGAATGCATGCCAAGCAAGGTCGATTGCTTTCTTAAGTGAATTTGATTTTGAAATCAAACACCTGAAGGGAAGGGAGAATCGAATAGCAGATGTGCTGAGCAAGAAGTTGCATCATGTTTACAAAATTTCATTTAGTCGAGTGAAATTTATTTTTTCTTATCAAATTAGAGAAGAAATTCAAAAAGGTCCAGAATCAAGCTAGAATTGTGCAACATTCTAGGAAACATAGTGAGTATAGCATTAACTTTGAGAATTTGTTGATGTTTAGAGGTAAAATATATGTTCCTAGCTAGTTATCAATAAAAGAAGTTACATTGGATGAATTCCATAAGAGTCCTTACACACCCCACCCCGGCTATCAAAAGTGATTCTCTGCAATTAGGAAAGGTTATTACTGGCTTGGTATGAGAAAGGACATTGTGGAATACCTAGCCAAGTTTTTGGAATGTGAGCAGGTTAAAACTGAGCATCCACATCCTGTTGGGTTGTTACATCCTTTTGTTGGGTTGTGTTATATTCTTTCCATGACTAGCCCATGTAGTCAACTAGGGGGTTAGAGGGGGGGCAATGCCACCCCTTTGTTGCGCTGATTGTGCAATGGGGGGTCACTGGGGGGTTTGAGTGGGGCGGGTAACCCCCCTTTACGAGGTTTGGGGTAGCGACCCGGGAAATTTTTTTTTTGGA
The DNA here is from genome assembly GCA_000404065.3 of Pinus taeda. Taxonomy (NCBI): domain Eukaryota; kingdom Viridiplantae; phylum Streptophyta; class Pinopsida; order Pinales; family Pinaceae; genus Pinus; species Pinus taeda. The sequence continues at coordinate 33,680 of APFE030917143.1, read as the reverse complement.
CCCTATATTAGGTTGGCTGGACCTACCTATGGTTTTGTGCATGGTTTTCACACATGGTTTTGGATGCGATGGTTTTCAATCCACGGTTTTGGACACGATGGTTTTCGGTCCATCATATTGAATGCTTCAACATGTATAAATATGTATTGTAACATTGAAAGGGACTTAATGAAAAATCAATCTGGTAGTCCCGGTTTCGGGATCTAGGGGAAAATCTCTATGTATATGTGTTTTATGTGTTATGCTCTCGCATTGTTTATCTTCTATGTTTTAGAATTCGTATGCAGGTAATTTCTTTACGAGGTTAAAACCTACATTTGGTATCAGAGCTGTTTTGGCTTCAAGGGGATGCCTTTGTTGCTGAGGGGTTTCCCTGGGGCCTGTGGTAGACCCTGTTCAGTGGGAGATCTATGGGATTGATTCTGGTGGTGAAAGAAGATGGTGAGAAGTGGAAAGATAGAGATCAAGAAATTTAATGGTCAGAGTTTTGAGTTATGGAAACTCAAGATGGAGGATCGGTGGATCGCGGTAGATCCAAGTACTAAACCAATGGGAGTGTCCGATGAAGAATGGAAGAAGTTCGATCAAAAGGCAAAGAGCACAATACAATTATGTGTCTCATATTCAGTATTGCTGAATGTATCAGGGGAAGCTACAACTAAGGCTTTGTGGAACAATTTAGAGACTTTGTACCAATCTAAGTCTCTGGTGAATAAATTGTTCCTACGAAAAAAGCTATATAACTTGAGGATAAAAGATGGAGACTCAGTGACAGAGCATCTGAATGCGTTTAATATTGTGGTAAGTCAGTTATTATCTGTTGATATTAAAATTTCAGATGAAGATAAGTGTATCATTTTGTTGTGTTCTCTACCAGATTCGTGGGATAGTATGGTTATTGCAATAGGTAGCAATGCAAATGCCTTTTAGTTTGATGAAATAGTCTCATCCTTGCTGATGGAGGAGATGAGACGGAAAAATATGGAGAACCAGAATGGTGATGTCTTGTCTGTAAGAGGACGGTCCTAGAACAAAAACAAAAATAAGTCATTGAGTGGGAGATCTAAATCTAGAGGGAGATCTAAATCTCTAAGAAAACCTTAAAGGTAGTTTGCTGGAAATGCAGAAAGGAAGGGCACTACAAAAGCGACTGTAAATCTAAAGCTCCTGACAAAGTAAAGGGATCTGATGATGCTCCTTCTGTAGAGGTGAAAGCCACCTCAAATGAAGGTGGGGATGTGTATTTGGCTTCTTCAAGTACACATGTAGATCATGAGACATGGTTTATTGACTCAGGTGCATCCTTTCACTTCACTCCCCATAGAGAGTGGTTCTGTGAGTATGAGAAATACGTTGGTGGTGATGTCTTCTTAGAATATGATAGGAAGGCTAGAATCACTGGTCACAAAAAAATAAAGTTGAAGTTACAAGGTGGAAGGGTTAGAACACTTCCCGATGTTTTGCATATTCTTGCATTGGCTAGAAATCTAATTTCTATAAGCAAGTTGGATGATGCAGGTGTAAAAATAGTGTGCAAGAAGGATACCTGCAAGATGGTTCGGGGAGCACTGGCATTGATGCAGGGAGTTTAGATTGGAACTCCGTACATGCTGCAAGGTAGCACTTTTGTTGATGGGTGCAACAGTTCTGTGGTTCCTGAAAGTGGAGCAGAAAATCTAGTGGTCTCTGGAGAGAAGACCATGTTGTGGCATCAAAGGCTTGAAAATATTAGAGGGAAGGGCCTTCAAATACTTCATGGTAAAGGTATGGTAGAAGGTATGAGTAATAGCTCTCTATATTTTGATTTCTATGAAAATTGTGTATATGGGAAGCAGAATCGGGTGAGTTTCCCCTCTGGTGGTAAGAGGACGAAACAAATATTAGAGCTTGTGCACAGTGATGTGTTTGGACCTGTGAAAGTTCCATCACTGGGTAAGTCTGTGTACGATGTATCATTTATAGATGACTTCTCAAGGAATACATGGATATATTTCCTTAAGAAGAAATCTGAAGTCTTTGACAGGTTTAAAGAATTTAAGGCTCTAGTGGAAAACCAGATAGAGAAGAAGATAAAGCTGTTGAGGTCAGATAACGGTGGAGAGTTTTGCAGCAAGGAATTTGAAGAATTTTGTAAGAAGTGTGGTACAGCATGGCAGAAGACTACTCCATACACACATGAGCAAAATGGAGTTGCAGAAAGAATGAACAAGATGTTGATGGAAAGGGCAAGAAGCATGCTCAGTGGTGTCAAGTTAGGACAGGAATTCTAGGCAGAGGTAGTGGAGACAACATGTTACCTGGTCAATAGATCACCTTCATCAGCGCTGGAGGATAATACTCCACAAGAGGTATGGATTGGTAGGAAACCCTCTCTTTCACATTTGAGGGTATTTGGATGTGATGCATATGTACATGTTCCAAAGGAGAAAAGAACCAAGTTGGATGGTAAATCTAAAAAGTGCATCTTTATTGGGTATAAGGATGGTTTAAAGGGTTAAAATCTTTGGAAACTAGTAACAAGGAAGGTTTTGTACAGCCGAGATGTGGTGTTCAGAGAGGTGAAAGATTCTATTAAACATGAATTCTAACCAAAGGAACCTCAAAAGATAGAGTTTGAGCTTAAGGAGGAAGAATCAGACTCAAGAGGAATCAAAAGATGAAGAGCCACAAACTCCGGGTGTGAGAAGATCAGTTTGAGAAAGAAGGAAAACAGAAAGGTATAGTCCATTTGTTTTCTATTCAAAATTTTGTTTTATCTGTTACTGATGATGGTCCCAAAACTGTGAAGGAAGCAGTAGATTCAGAGGATGGAAAACTCTAGAAAGAGGCCATGGTTGATGAAATGGAATCTTTTCACAAAAATGAGGCTTGGGATCTGGTGGAGTTGTCTGCTGGAAGGAAACCCATTGGCAGCAAATGGGGGTTCAAGAAGAAGACAAATGCAGAAGGAAAGGTGGAGAAATACAAAGCTCGGTTGGTGGCAAAAGGTTATTCCCAGGTGTTAGGAATTGATTTTGGTAATATCTTTTCTCCTGTTGCCAAGGTAGCTTCTATTAGATTACTTTTATTTGTTGTTGTTGCTTTTGATTTTGAGGTAGAACAGATGGATGTGAAGATAACGTTTCTTCACGGGGATCTAGTAGAGGAGATCTACATGAAGCAGCCTAAAGGCTTTGCGATGAAGCATAAGAAAGAACTAGTATGCAAGTTAAAGAAGTCTTTGTATGGGTTAAAACAGTGACCAAGGATGTGGTATCATAAATTTGATACATTTATACGGGGACTTGGCTTCACCAGAAGCAAAGAATATCACTGTGTGTATTTTAAATTAATTGGTGACTGTGTTATTTATCTAGCCTTGTATGTGGATGACATGTTGCTGGTTGGAAATGACAAAAAAATTATCCAAGATTTGAAGGTCCAATTATCCTCCAAATTCGACATGAAATATCTTGATGTTGCAAACTATAATTTGGGCATGGAAATTAAAAGAGATCAGGCAAAGAGGAAGACCTGGTTAAACCAGAGGAAGTATGTTGAGACAATATTACAGAGGTTTAATATGTAGGATAGTAAACCAGTGAAGGTTTCTATTCTTGTAGGTGTAGATTTATCTGTTGAATAGTGTCCGAAGACACAAGAAGAGGAAGAGGACATGTCCCGTGTTCCATATGCAAGTGCAGTCTGTATCCTGATGTATGCGATGGTATGTACGAGACCAGACATTGCACATGCAGTGGGAGTATTGAGTAGGTTTATGTCAAAACCAGGGAAGGAGCATTGGATAATAGCGTAGCGAGTTTTCAAGTATTTGCGTGGCACTAGTGATTATTGTTTTTGCTACCAAGGAAGACCGGGATTGGACAGAGTGTTGGATATTTGTGGCTTTGTTGATGCAGACTGGGATGGAGATTTGGATCAGAGAAGATCTACAAGTGGGTATGTGTTTAACCTATTTGGAGGTGCAGTTAGTTGGATGAGTGAGAAACAATTTGTAGTGGCATTATCAACTACAAAGGCATAATACATGGCAGCCACTCATGTAAGCAAGGAAGCAGTTTGGTTGCAGAGATTGTGTTCAAGTATGGGGTTAGTATAGGGAGCTGTGATAGAGAAAGTGTAATTTTCTTGGCAAAGAACCTTGATTATCATTCAAAGACAAAGCACATTCATGTATAGTATCACCTTGTGAGTGATATGATAGAAGACAAAAATGTGTTGCTGGTAAAGGTGGACACTTTGAAGAATACTACAGATGCATTGACAAAATCTGTGAGCTCTGAGAAGTTCCCTTGGTGTAGAGAAACAATGGGTGTATCAGGACTGGATAAATGACTAAGCTCTCTTGTGGCCCCCTATGGAAAGTAAACAACAAGTGGGAGAATGTTGGGTTGTGTTATATTCTTTCCACGACTAGCCCACATAGTCAACTCGGGGGCGGAGCCCCCCATTGTTGCGCTGATTGTGCAGTGGGGGGGTCACAGGGGAGCGGCAGCCCCCCTTATCCAGGGGGTGCCCCTCTCTACAAGGTTCGGGGCAATGCCCCAGGAAAAAAAAATTTGGACCCTATATTAGGTTGAGCGGACCTACCTATGGTTTTGTGCATGGTTTTCACACATGGTTTTGGATGCGATGGTTTTTGGTCCATGGTTTTGGACGCGATGGTTTTCGGTCCATGGTATTGGATGCTTCGGCATGTATAAATATGTATTATAGCATTGAAAGGAACATAATGAAAAATCAATTTGGTAGTCTCGGTTTTGGGATCCAAGGGAAATCTTAGTGTATATGTGTTTTATGTGTTATGCTCTCACATTGTTTATTTTCTATGTTTTAGAATTTGTATGCAAGTAATTTCTGTACAAGGTTAAAACCTACACCTTTACCTATTCTAGAATGGAAGTGGGACACTATAACCTTGAATTTCATATTTGGTTTTCCCCGATTAAAGAGGTAGAATGATTCAATTATGGTGGTGGTAGACAAATTGAGAAAGGCAGCTCATTTTTTCCATGTCAAGTCCACCTATCAAACCACCCAGACAGTAGATATATTCATTAGGGAGATTTTTAGGTTGATGGGATGCCTCGAGTGATAATCTCTGACTGTGATGTTAAGTTTGCCTCTGCTTCTTGGAAAGCATTGTTCTCATATTTGGGCACTCAAATTCACTTTAGTACTTCCTATTACCCCCAGATTGATGATCAGACTAAATGAGATAATCAAATGGTGGAAGACATGTTTCCTATGTACGTCATGCAACAACTCGGAAAATGGGATGAACATCTCCACTTAGTAGATTTTTCATATAATAACGATTATCACGAATCGTTAAAGATGAGTCCCTTTGAAGTGCTCTATGGGAGGAAGTGTACCATCCCTGCAAATTGGAACAACCTTGAGAATGAAATAATATTATGACCAGATATGTTGGAATAAATGGAAAGAACAGTGAAAAAGGTCCGACAAAGTTTGAAGGCTACATAGGATAGGAAAAAGGCTTATGCAAATAAGAATAGGACCTACCAGGGATTCTAGGTAGGAGATCATGTCTATGTGCAAATCGAACCCAAGAGAAGTACTCTCAAATGGGGAATGTGTGCCAAATTGGCTCCCCGGTTCTGTGGTCCCATCCAAATATTAGATAGGGTAGGACCGGTTGCATACCAACTCGAACTACCCAGCCACATTTGAGTGCATGATGTATTTCATGTTCCCCTTTTAAAAAAGTATGTATATGATCCTTGACACATAAAAAATTGGCAAGTTATTCAAGTAAAGGAATATTGATTATATGTGTGTGTATGTATGTGTGTATCTTTCATCTATTTATATGTGCTTAGATATGCCAAGTTATGACAGTTGGATGATGGTAGATCGAATCGGAAGGAGAATTCCTAGTAGAGCCCTTGCACATACTCGATAAGGGAGAAGTAACATTGGGGAGGCGAGCTATCATCCAGGTTAAGGTGAAATGGAAGCACTTTATCCTGGAGGAATCCACTTGGGAGGATAAATATTTTATGCAGGAGGCATACCCTGGACTATTTCAGGAGTAGCTAGAAGTTTAAACATTGCAAACGACATTCCACCTAAGGGGGGGAAGATGTAACACCCCCAAATACGGAACTAAAAACTGAAATTATTGTTGTTAGTATTTTTATTTTAATTTTTGCAATTACGAAAATAAATAGAAAAAGAACAGTTACAATAGATAAATAATGAATCTATTTTGTGAAATTCTGGAAATGGTTAAGAGCCAGAACATAATGAAGATTCTAGGAGAATCTAAAGAAAGTTTGGGAAAATAATTGGAGGTAGTTATTATTTAGTTTCTTTTATTCTAAGTCCTGGAGATGAAAAGGGCTCTTGAGGGATGAATTGGGGGTTTCCCACTAGAGGGAGGAACCACCTGAAGATAAAGGATATGTGAAAACTGCAGGAGTATTTCCAGAGTTGGTTAGACAAGTGGAAATTACTCTAGTCAAATTGATTTTTGAGAAGTTCTAGATTGGACTAGGGTCCTGAGATTTGGAAGCATAACCTTGAATGGATATATCCAGTTGTGCCAAACATTTTCTAGGGGTGAATATGAATTCTTAATCATCTAAGGAATCTCAGATAAGTACATTACTAATTGGTTCTGATGATAAAATAAATTTATAATAATGTATGACACTGTGAATTCACTTATGAATGGAAAGTAACAATCTTAAAAGAGTTCTTGTAGATTGTTTTTATATGGAAGTTAGCTAGTAGTAAAGGTTTAATGGTTGGCACAGACCAATAGTGTGTGTCCTTGAGTATGTCAATCCTTGTTGAGGCCAAAGATATAAACAATGTTGCTAATGATAAATGCATAATTTGATATTGTTGTTTTGAGAATTTCTTAACTAAAATTTGTGTTATTGTTCTTTAAACAATTGTTGGGATAACAGGTTGGGGATTTTACCTAAGAATAGCTTGGTGAATGGATTCTTGTTACGGTTATGACCTCTGTGAATATTGTTCTTTAATTGATTAGTAAAACCCTCTAAATATAGAGAATGGTCATGCATGGAAACCCAAGCATAATTCTATCATAATAAAAGCAAGTATAAAACATGTACACAAATATAAGCATAATTGTGGGTACTTGTGTTGATTTAGAATAATTAACAGTAAGAGACTTTCCTATTGCACTGTGAACCTCAAACAAACAACTCTACATTCTAGATAACGAAATCGAGTTACATTTAGGCCATAGTAAGGGAAAACAAAAAACCTACTGTGGAGTATCAAGGAAGGTATGTTTCGATGGTTATTTTGGTATCTTTTTATTAGAACTCAAAAGCCTTTTGTATGGGAAATTTAGATAATGATAAGGATTTATAATGAAACACGAAAGATTAATGAGAAACACTAACAATCATCATTTCTATGTGAAGGAGGGGGGAAAAACAGAAGGTGGCCATTCTAGAGGTAAAAACAAGGATGAGCTAATTGTTGTCCCTTTGACCGGAGACCGGAAGAAAACCAGATCAAAATGGATCAACCCAGGAAAGGACGCGGAGATACCAGCATGGAGCATAAAAGGAAAGAAGTGACGCAGTATTAACAATTCTGCGAATCCCTCAGGATCTTAGATCCTGAGGGATCACTATTTTATCTATTTTCTATATCTAGATATCTCTACCATCTTCCTTATAAAAGGGATAGCATTGTTGGCTACGAGGGAGGTTCTTTATGTAATTTATTTTAAGGAAGATCGGAACTATGATCTTTATGTTCTGTTCAAGACTTGAGTTCCTGTAATTTTATTTCATGCCTTAATACAGACTTGTTCACTCTTTTATCTTTGAGCCTGGATCTATCTTAAGCTGTGTACCCCTGGAGGCTAAGGGCCTGGCCCTGGAGGACACTTGCTCTTGTACCATTACGCGTGGTTTCTGTGTGGTTTGTTCATAGACGTAATCTAGTAATCTGTTTTGTTTTAAGAATAGTACATTACATGCTCTGTTATGTTTAACTCATCTCGTGTTCTTGAACTTTATATTGAAGCTGTGTCATTTTATCAATCCTTTAAGTATTGATTAATCTCTACAAGACATTGTCGATCCATTACAGAGTTCATTACGATTATGTTTAGCATTATAACAAGTTATCTTGAAAGGCCTGTTTTCACATGACTATTGAATGATTACTGTTCTTCATCTTGAGATGCAATCGTATGCGTTTATTTAGATCAATAACAGAAGCAGATTGAGTATGTTGTTTTTCTAAGGTTTTGATTGGTAGTGTTGTTCCATCGTATGTGTACATCTTTTAAGACCGAAGGATTGATGTTTTGGTTGGAAATATTAAACATAATTACAGCATGAGGAACTTGGTTACTGCTTATTTCAACTGTTGTTCCATTTCTGATTTTTTGTTCCATTTCTGATTTGTTGTTCCATTTCTGAATTGTTGCTCCATTTATTTGTTGTTCCATTTATTTGTTGTTCCATTTCAATTGTTGTTCCATTTCCAGATTGCTAATTTGTTGTTTCTTAAGGATAGTCTCAGGCTGTAGTGAGCCCAGCATCTGCTATTTGGCTCGCAGACCTCTGATCTGCTCCCATCAGCTATGAAAGGGATGTGTTATTGCTACCAAGCCCTTGGCTGATGTGTTGTTCTATTTCATTGCTATTTCCTTTACTTGTTGTTTCATTTCTATTCATTAAGAATAGTCTCAGGCTGTAGTGAGCCCAGCATCTGCTATTTGACTCCCAGACCTCTGATCTGTTCTCATCAGTTATGGAAAGGATGGGTTATTGCTACCAAACCTTCGGCTGATGCAATACTTGGTGTGATTTGGTCTTTTGAAGTAGTTAAATTGTAGACTCGCATTAATTTACTTTCGTAGCTTTTAAATAGCTATACTACAAGCATTACTCTGGCAAGTGCTAAGCCTCAGACTGAGACACTCTTTGAAATAACCAAACGTACCCAGATTGACATATTAATGTGAGGTAACTAGAGGTGAAAGAGACCCTTTTTATAGCTCTACACCTATCACTATATTTACCTCCTTGTTGTTCCCATTAGGACAGTAAGGAGATGGTTCCTAGTGGTTGAAAGTGAAACCTAAGACTTTTACTTTAAATAAAAGAAACCATGTTATTAGGTGTAGCTTCTAACATTGTAAATGAAATAATTCATAGCACACAAAAATGATAATAGCTTCAATAATACCAAATGAGTAGCAATAGAGGAACCTACAACATTCATTCTTGCCATTCAAAGAGCAGAACATATACAAGCTGCTAGGAAATATTTTATAGCTATATTGAACTCAATAAAGGCAGTTCGAATCTCATAGTATGTGAGACTAGAACCCTCGACAACACAATTACATCGAGGAAATCTTGAGCAATTAACTTGGTTGACAGTGAGGTAGCAGGCTCGTAATAGAAAAGAGCTAAATATGCAATCCAAAGTAACGAATCTCAAACAGAAAGGAGAATAAATCATGCTTGATCAAAATTAAATAGGTATCACATTTAATGCATAGGAGATAAACTCGAGGGTGAAATCCTCTTAAAAACAAATCTTAAACCTCGGTGAAACGTCGTAAGGAACTTGACTGAGTTCTTAGCTCCATTAACGAGCTTGAGGTGCAAACCCAAAACCTCTAAGGTTATGTTCTGAAAGGAAAACGCATCAAGAGTCCATTCCTCTTTTCACATGTCAGGAATAACCTTTCATAAGATCCGTAGGGGAGCAATTACGATTACCAACCTGAAGATGGAGAGTCATCCCTTCCGCGCCATCCCCAGGAACCCTAAGCCTCACTCGTCACTCTAAAACCTTGCTAGCTAGCCTGCAAATAGAAGGATACAGACACTAGGCTGGATATTCACCTTTGGAACCATATTAAAGACCAATAATTATTAAGTGATTAAGGATTACCAGAGTTTGTTGTAAGCAGGGTGGCCCAATGAAGGTAAGTTGAGCGTTGACCATCGTGAATACCTTGTACCGAGCGATGAGCGACAAGGAAAGCTCATGATGAACCTGAAATAGTAAGGCCATATTGATGTTTCCAGTGGAGAATAGCAGAACGAGGGAAGATATGAGCTCGTTTCTCCGACCGGAAGGAATGAGAATGATGATGGTCCATGGCAATTCGGGTAGGCAGTTACCCTAACCCTCTTGTACTGCCTCTCAATTGTCTGATAGGCTGCCTCAGGATAACAACATGGTGTTCCAAAATGGATCCTAGAAACCCTCTAAGTCTTCAAAAATCAAAAACTATCTCAAAGGATGATCCTTTAGAAATGGCAGAAAACACTATCAGGAGTGAAAACCATGAAGAAATAGTGAAAAATAGATATATCAAAGGCTTGAACAATGATGCATAGGAGCCGTTGGATTTGGACGATCAATGGTCTAGATCCATTCGACATATTGCAATCGGAAATGGCAAGCAGAGGCTATCGTAGGCTACCATATGAAAGTTGTGATCACGTTCAGTGCAAGCCAACAAGGACCATCGATCAAGCACATAGATCAATGGCCTAGGTTAACCCACAATATCGCATTGGCAAAATACAAGGGAGCGCTTACCAAAGGGCCCGGGGACTATACGATTGCGATATCGCAATATTGCATCAGAGTGATACAAAGGAGCGACAACCGATACATACGCGACTTGCGATAAAGTCAGAATCGACGGGTCTTATGGGTAGAAATATATAACTTTTGAGTTCCATGAAGAGGGATTTTTCTATGTAAATTTGCGTTTTTGTCAAATAAACGAAAATCAAAGGGAATGTGAATGGGGCAATAAAATGGACCCGAAATGGTTTATATACACAACGATATATGTTTTCAGTTCCGTAACGAGCAGGATTTCGGGCGGGCCTTAGGCGGTAAGTGGTATTCGTCGGGTTCTGCCCAAGCCCATACACTGGCCACCACGTGGCTAGGCGCCGGAGAGAGAAAACCACCCTTTTCGGGTGGGTAATCTTCGGGCACATAATCCACCCGAAATCAATAATAATTGTTGGATCGACGATCACTTGCGATAGCACCCAAATACGGATCCAAAGGGATTACGAGGTAGAATTGATAATATTTCAGATCCGATAGACCGCGTTTGGGTGGATTTTCGCGTGTTTTTGTGTATTTCTCTGTGTAAACAAAGAACGACTGTTTTGGGGATTTCTAAAGCACCGATGGTTCTTTTCGTTGTAGAACAGGTGGCCACCATCCCTGAAGACATTACACCATGATCGGTTAACACTCATAGGGGGTTCGAACAGACAAAGGTTGAAAGCCAGAAAGCCTAGAAGAGGAAACGAATAGACATCGCAAATTGCCAGAAAAGCCACATAATGATAGATACAGAGGCAAGCATCACTGAGACAGAGAGAAACAGAGGTAGAGAAGGAGAGGGAGAGCTTGTGTACTCAAAAAGACTTGAGGAATTCAAGTAAACCCCTGTTGTTTTAGATCTATTGTGTTGAGACTCAAATTGAGCTCACTTTTATAAAACTGTACTCTTGAATACATACTAGAGAGGTCACCACTGAAGGCTGGAGGAGGAGATGTAGCCTAGGATTTTTGGGTGAACTCCTTGATTATCTTGTTGTGTTATGTGTGTGTAACTGTTATGTATCTTTAGCTGCTTCATTTTCTATATTATTCGTAATCTTATTGATCCATTACACTAAGTAATATATGAAAATCCATGCACATGAGTCTATAATACCTTAATATTAGTCTAAGATCTCATTTTCAGATCAAGCGATATCAGAGCTTTAGGTTTGCTAAGGTTAGACAAGCTTGTGCTGGATTGTTGAATGCTAACTAGGTCAAAGATCAAACTAGCAGAAGGAGAACTTGTTGAGGCTAATCTAGAGATTGGAAGAGTCTACTCTCAGAGTAGAATGGCTGGAGAAGTCCCATTGGAATAAGAATCTCAATTCATGGATAGTTTCATGACCATGAGAGCCATGGTGGAAGAGATGTATCAAGAATTCAAGAAGTGTTGAGGTGAAAGCACTTCGACACCCAAACAAGACAAAGGATCAGAAGAACCTTCTCTATATACCCCAGAGGACAAAGGGAAAGGGGAAAATATTCCTCCATCATCTCCTCCACCATCACCTCCATCATCCTCATATCCTAGCCCTGAAAATAAAAAGAAGAAAACATCTTTGACTAAATTAGATGTAAAGTTTGATTTTCCAATCTATGATGGAGAATTAAATGCAGAAAAGCTAGATAACTCTATTAGATAGATTGATGTGTATTGTAAGGTGCAAAATATTGACTCAGAAAAGAGAAAAATTTAGTTGGCTAGTCTTCGCCTTGGAGGAACTGCACTAGTGTGGTGGGACGGCAAGACACAAGCTGATTTGAAGAAGCTGGTAAAATTCTCTCTACCTGGAATGAATTTGTTTCTGCCATTAAAAAACAATTCTATCCACTAGCTTATATGCAGCAAGCAATGATGAGTTGGCAAACTCTTCGCCAATTAAAGGGGAAAAGTGTACAAAGCTATACCCAGGAATTTAGAAAAAGAGCTTTAACCCTAGGCATTTCTCTAGACTCGCCTAAAACTTTGCTGAAGTAGATAGGTGGTCTACATAGCTATTTGAAGCACACCATTCTCATGTTTAACCCCAGTAGCCTAGATGATGCATCAGTCAAGGCTACACATCTAGAGGCTAGAGGCAATTATGCGAACCCAGAGATTGGGGGATCATCAAAACCCTCTGCAAGCAAGAAGAAGGAAGAAAAGAAGCTGAAATGGAAGGAGAGGAATGAAAACGCTGTACAGAAGGAAAAACCTTCATGTATTCACTGCAAGAAGGATGGACACGATAATGAACACTATTGGTCTTTGCATCTAGAGTTGAAACACAAAAAGTTCGGTGGTAAGAAGAAGAAGACTGTTGTTGCTATTCAGAAAGATTTGGGGTCAAACTCAGGTGATGAAACAACAATCACAACCATAGGTATAAAAGGTAAAAATTCTGAAGCATCTACAAGTAATTCTATTCAATCTATTGATAATGAAGATAATGAGAGGAAAAGACATTAGATTTTTCATATTAGAGTTATTTCCAAGCACCAAAAGGTTGATACTTTATTTGATAGTGATTCACAAGTAAACTTGATTTCTAAAACAATTGTAAAGAAGTTGGGCTTACTAACAATACCTCACAAGAAGCCATATCCATTAGGTTGGGTATGTGATAAAGCAAAGCTACAAGTGACTAGACAATGTAAACTTAGGTTTGTTATTGGGTCAACATTTGTAGATGAGGTTGAGTTAGATATAGTTCCTTTGGATATATGTGGTATTGATTTAGGAAGTCCTTACTTGTATGATATAAAAGCCATTTTCTATAGAGCTAAAAACAAGTATCAAATCACTAAAGATCGAATAGAATATATTGTAAGAGATCATACACTCAAAAATAACTACTCTCTCATAAACTCAGGGTAGATGAAAAGAATTGTAAATTCATGCAAGCAATTTTTACTAATGGTTGTAAAGGAAAATAACTCTGATAAAACTAATGTATTTGAAGGCTGTGATGCTAAACATAAAGCTAATTTAGATAAAGTTGTTTCAGAATATGATATACTATTTCAAGAACCTAAAGGTCTACTACCCAAAAGGGAAATAGTACATGATATTCATTTGCAGCAAGATGCTCCATTGCTTAACATCAGAATGTACAAGTTATCCGCTTTAGAGAATTCAAAGATCAAGAAGCAGGTACAGGAGCTACTTGATAAAGGGTTCATAAGACCAAGCACATCACCATGTGGATCTCTAATTGTGTTGCTGAGAAAGAAATATGGTTCATGGAGGATGTGCAATGATTACATAGCACTGAATAAAATAACGATCAAGAATCGTTATCCTCTTCCTCGCATTGATGATCTATTAGATTAGCTAAAAGAAGTAGTTTACTTTTCCAAGTTGGACTTGTGTAGTGGATATCATCAGGTCAGAGCTGCAGAACAAGATGCATGGAAGATTGCTTTCAAGACAAAGCAAGGGCTATATGAATGGTTTGTTATGCATTTTGGCTTAACTAATGCTCCTGCCACTTTCATGAGAGTTATGAAATATGTACTCCGACCTTTTATTGATGATTTTGTAATTGTATATTTAGATGATCCAAAATCGATTTTGAATAAACTCCTAAGTCTAAGTGTTCCTCATTGAGAAAAATGAAGGTCCAAGGAAGTTCCTGGAAATAGCCCCATTGCAGAGATCGTTTCATTCTGAATCTACTGCAACTTGAATGGGAAAAAATGGATTTAGGATGTAGAAGTTATCGCAGAAAGAAGATGCCCTATGTTCTTTAGAAAAAGAGGAAAAATCCTCTAAAATGGGAAAAAAAAACCTTTATAAAGGGAAATCGCATCAGAATAGGGAAAAAGAGCGGACTTAAGTGGAAAGGGAAGAAACCGCCGATCGGCAATCCCTGACATATCGGGTTGGAGGAAGACATGTGATATAACATAAGAACTGAGTCGATGCGATAATCAGCATCGTCAGATCAGCGTCCGCATAGGCCATGTCATATGGAAAGACCTCGATACTTTGCGAGATGCAATTATGACATGTTGCATCGCAAAATCGCATCGTGAAAATACAAAGGGAATGCACTGATGTGATGAAACCAGACTGAAAGGGTTATAAATGCAACTGTATATTATTTCAAGTCCAATATGAGCCATTTCTTCGGGATTTCCCATGTTTTAATATATTTTTCAAATACAAAGGAAACCTCAGCATAGGGGCACTTGCGACATGGGATAGTGATTGCAGGTGGAACTGATAGGAGTCTAGGGTAGATTTAATGATATTTTAGGTCCGATAAATGGTAGATTTGAAAATATTCCCATGTTTTATAGTGTTTGTCTATGTAAACAAGGAACGACGTTTCTGGGGATTTCAAGCACCGATGGTTCCTTTCATTACAGAACAAGTGGCCACCATCCCTGAAGGAATTTGGTAGTGATTGCTAACACTCAGAGGGGGATTTGAGTGGACAAAGGCCGAGATCCATATAGCCTAGAAGAGGAAAATGAAAAAACAACGTCGATTGGCTTAAAAGCAACAGAATGACAGACACAAAAAAAAATGAGGAGAGAGTGAAGGCATAGTTAAGGAAAAGAAACAGGAGGCTAAGCCAAAGCAGGAAGCTAAGGCGAAAGAGAGCAGTGTAGAATGGGAAGGCAAAGAGAACGCAAAGCTAATGCATAGAGCAGCTGAGTGGAGTCACTTGGAAGTCAACTGAAAAGCCCAAGAGCTGTCATTTGTAGAGAACCAGAGCCAGAGCCGAGAGCCAGAGCCAGAGCCGAGGGTTGCAAAGCTGAGAGCTTCAGAGCCAGGGAGAGATGGTGTCTTGAGCCCATTGTTCCTGTGTAAAACAATGGAGTTGAGCCAAGAGCCTGTAAAAGGACTTTGCCATAATCCCAGAGAGCCTAGTCAAGTTGACTAGATCTCAAGGAGATGTAGCCCAAGAGTTTTGGGTGAAATCCGCATTAATTTGTTGTCTTATGTGTGATGCTTGTTGTTGCATTGTTCATTGTTATATGCTTTATATTAGTTTAAACAAAATCATTTACAACAAATAAACAGTTTAAACAAACATAAGCATACACCCATTATTTCCAAGCACATATTTAATTCCGCATTGGTTAATCATAAAGACTTGGGGATATTTAAGCTTTGGAAATGGGAGAGGTTCTTGTAAGTTTGCCAAAGAAGCCTAAGTGCCCCATTTTCAGATTAGGTGGTATTGAAGCCTAAGATTGGGTAACCCCACATTCAAGAAGGTTATATTAGAGTGCTTGATTGATAGGGAAAATATTGCTTGTCTGAAAGGTGTTTGGGCAGTCAAGGATTGATTGTCTGACTAATTGTATGCTTGTTGCAGACTGACTATTTTCTGAGTTGCAGAGGAGAAGGGAAAGCTATTGATAGCTCAGTCCGGGAAGGACAAGAAGGAAGAAGGGTTGAAGGCATTCTTCTATTCCAAAGGACCTCAAAGTGATCCTTGCAGCACAAGAGGTTTGTTGCAAAAGGTTGCTTAATAAAGCCCTTTATTAATCTTGTTTGAAGTTCTTTTGTTCATTGGTATAATGACAACCTCTACAAGTGAATCCTCAAATTCCTCCTTCATCACATGACTCTATCATGGAGACTTGAACCAAGACTTGTTCATCATGATGGACAAGGTGAGAGAAATGTATGAGGATGGAAGGAAGAGCAACATACTTAGAGAGCAGTTGAATTCCATGAAGGAAGAGAAGCAATTGCTTTCTAACAAATTGCATGAAATGGAGAGACAACTTCATATTGCAAATATGAACCTGAAAAGGATACATGAGTTGGAGTCACAGCTCTTTGTTGTCAAAGAAGCCTTGGTCAAATATCAACTTGAAGAAGTGGTAAACCATTCTAGTTTGTCTTCAAATTCCTCTAAGGATTCTTATATTCGTTCTTTTGAAAAACATACTAGAGGCATAGGTTCCAAGCTAATGTCCAAGATGGGCTATGAAGGAAAGGGCTTGGGAAAGAATGCACAAGGTATTGTTGAACTAATAATGGTTGAGGAAAGGCCCAAGTATTTGGGTCTTGGCTATCGACAGTCTTATGGAGAGAGTTCCAAAGATGCCATGAAGGCCATTGAAACAGTCCCAAGAAGGAGTTTCATTTCATGTCCTCTACCTCAGAAGTGTGAAGATTGTATTCAAGAGGAATGCAATGGCTTGAAAAATCACTTGTAGGATGCAAGTGTTCAGAAGCACACACTTGATCCAGAGAGTTGTGGAAACTATAATAGCCTTGAAGAATTGATGGTGTTCCAAAGGGAGTCACTTCTTCATTTGGTTCACCTCCTTATGAAGGCAATAAAGGTGAAAAAGGTAGATATAAATCTGGTTCTAAGCATCTTCCTTTTGATTTTGCAAAGCATGATAAATTTCCACATAGATATGGGAAAAGAATTGCATGTTCCTTTTGTAGTTGGGATAACCATCATGTTTCTAGATGTTGGAAGAGAACGACCACATATAGGAAACTTTTGAAGGAAAAGAAGCAAAAAGCCAAAGGTCCATTGGACAAGGCAAATCATGCTACCAAGAGGATGCACATATGTTGCACTTACTTCCATAAGCAAGGGCATCTTGCTGAAAGGTGTTCGACTCTGAATCCAACAATGCTTCCACAAAAGCTAAAGAAAGTGGAAAGAGAAGATGGCAGAAATGGAAATGAAGTTTCCATGGATGATGTGCTTCTGAATGATTCACATGTTGATGCTGATGTGCAGACAAAGGAAAAGCCTTTGAAAAGGATTGGTAAGAAATGGTTAGAGTTCCTTTTCAATTAAGGATTGCATGTCTATTAATGCATCTATTTGCATTTATTGTTGATAAGATGCAAGTTGTAGGTTTCTACCAAGATGGTGAATGGAAGAAGGTTGAGTAGGAGACTCACTTTGTTGCTACAACATTATATGTCATTTCAGCTTCGAAAGTACAATGTGCTTAAGTGAAAGTTGAAGGATGAAATGCATGCATGAGCATGATGTGCATGAACACAGGGATGTTGATGTTTTTGTTGTATTTGAACATGTATGTGTAATTAACTTGAAGGGTTTGTTACTTTCTTGTAAACATGCATGTAATATTTACTTGGGAAAAATTGACTTGGTCTCCAAGATGGAGATAGCGATGAAATGTTTCATCTTTTGAAAAGAGTCTTAACGGTCTTTTTCTACATGCTTGACTTGAAGGGTCATTTATTTTAAAAGCATGTTTTGTGGGCTTGTTGTCTAGTCCACCATTTGTATATAGATGTAAGACATGGAGGTGTTCACAAGATGTGAAATCTATTTATTTCGTTGAAGCAGGAGTTTAGTCCATCCAGTTGTTGTCTGTATTCTTGTTGTTGTTAACAGTTGTTGTCGACAACTTGTCAAACAGGTACAAATGAACGTTTTGTGGAGTAGGTGTACTTCATATTTGTTTGAGAAACCTTGGATCAATGATCAAGGCAGAGAAGTTCAAACTACCTTTTGTGACCATCTAAGCAGGAGTTTTGTAGGAAGGCAAAGAAGAAGGCAACTCTTCCCAGGAGGACTAGCATATCTAGGAAAGAAAGTGGTCAAAGGTTTTGGTTTAGAGGCACTATGCAAGGTAAGTGTATGTAGGTTGGAAGAAGAGGGTGTTGTTACTCTCAGGTACTGTTCAGATTAGTATATCAGTCTTTTGGAGACCAAAAGTTCTTTTAATGGGAAGACGTGATCGAAAATGGATTTTGGATAGACTCCTAAGTCTACATGTTCCTCATTGAGGAAAATGAAAGTCTAACGAAGTTATTGGTAATAAACCCATTGCAGAGATCTTTTCATTCTGAATCTATTACAACTTGAATGGGCAAAAATGGACTTAGGATGCAGAAGTTATCGCAAAACGAAGATGCCCTATGTTCTTTAGAAAAAGAGGAAAAATCCTCTAAAATGGGAAAAAAACCTTTATAAATGGAAATCGCATCAGACTAGGGCAAAAGAGTAGAGTTAAGCAAAAAGGGGAGAAATCCTCAATCGTCGATCCTCAACATATCGGGTTGGAGACAAACAAGCTGTAGTGCCCACTTTAGTCTCGTGACTCTAATATGACATTATCTTGCATACTTTAGTCTATGAGTAACTCAGGCTGAGGATCCAGAAGTGTGACTCTATTATCAGTGAATGTGATAGTTATGTATGTTCTCTATTAATATTATGATTACGATATAATTAACGGTTATGTGTACTCTGATATCATGATGGTGATAGTAGTAAAGGATAGACATGTTCCTATTGATGTTATAATGATGATAGCTTTGATCTATATGTATGGTTCCATTAAGGTTATGATGATGCTAGCCATGATGGAGGTATCCCATATGGTTCTGGTTCACAATGAACAATGATGTGAATGACCAGGTGATGGTAATAATGCTATTATGAAATGACTAACACTGAAAAACCTGGTTACTGATTATGGCAGGAAAACCACCAGAGGCACTCGCACATGATGAGTTGACGACACCTGGTTTGATGAAAATTTATATTGTTTTATCTTTGAAATCGATCTTGAAACCTGCTATATATGTTCATCTATATTCTGATAATATGTTAATGGTTGCAGGCACAGATGAGTTGCTTGGCCGAACGACTCACATATGGGTGATGGGGTTGTACAGGTGGATGGAATTACATGGGAGGCGTGGGACAGAGTCCCTGATCTCACCCACTAGCACTCCCGCTGTGACTTGGGCTGGAAGGGTTGAAACACCTTCGTCTTGAAGATCACGATGCCATGAGGGCAGGTCCCAAAGTTGGGTCGCTCATGAGGAACCTACTGGGGGGCGCGCATCAAGGAGGATTCCTTGATCCCCGGCACCATTAGTCTCACTATAGCACGCAACATAAGAGACGATAGTGGTCTATGACGTTGCACGATATTTTCCCCTCGTAGTCACTGGATGCTTGAAGGGAAAGTGGTGTGGCACCCTTGGGATTTCAGGGAAACTCTTGAAGGGCACGACCAAATTGGCACCCTTGGCATCACAATTAAACTGTTAGGTGTGGCACCCTTGGCATCACAATTAAACTGTTAGGTGTGGCACTCTTGGAACTTCTAGGGAAGTTCTTGAAGGGCACAACCAAACTTGGCACCCTTGGCATCACAATTAAACTGTTAGGTGTCAAATAAATATAAGTAAGGAATGAAAACTAGGTAAAGTTACATTAAGGGAAAATGATGATTGGAAACCAAGGAAATTAAATAAAAAAAATAAAACTTGGAATAAGGAGAATCATAAGAAGAAATAAATAGAGTACCTTAAAAATTCTACCCTCCCCATGTTGGAAAATTCTAGGTAGATCAGGTGGTTTAATTTGAGAAAAGGGGAAGACAAACATATTGTAAAGATAAAGATTAATCCTAAACCAATTAAACTTAATTAAGACAAGAGGAAGGTGAATTAAAATAAGAAAATAAATTAAATTTAGAGAATTATAGAGAAGCTCCATGTGGCATCAACCAACATAAGAATATCCCTCTAAGAGATAACCTGAGTTAATGTAGTAAGTAGATTGGGGATAAATCTTGACTCATTAATTGACTTCAAGTAATAAACCCAATTTAAGGAATAAAAGGGGGGAATAAAGAGACAACTAGGAGAAGAAATAGGAATCTTGTGAGGTGAGGAAAATATTAAGTTTTAAATAAAAAGTTAAGTAAATAATTTTGGATGACCCTTGCTGAGAGAATGACACATGGGTAGGTGAATAATCAAGTATTAAATTAAAAGAAAAATATTATATTTATGCATGACATGCCAAGTGTCATCTATGAGGACTCCTATAAAAGAAGGGGGAAGCCATGAGAGAAGGGACCTTTTTGGAGGAACCCTATTGTGGGATGGATGATATGATGTGAAAGCAGTGACTACGAAGCTATAGTGAGTTTGGTGAGGTAGAGGGTTTTTAGAGAGGGGACTCTTGAGCTAAGGTTACTCTCCTCTGCCAGCTAGATTCTTCCTCCATTATACAACCCCATTGCAGCTCGGGGGTCCGCGGGGAAGAAGAGTACCCTAGGAGTAGGCTGGGAGGTAAACCGGTGGGTCTTGTTTCGGATCAAGTGCGTCATCATACACTCGCAAAAGTGACCGGCAACCGGGGAATACCAGTGACAGCAGAGCAAGTGGAATCTCGCCTTCCGGTGTACGGTACATGTGTATTTCATTACTACTTGATCTTAGATTAAAGGATATAAATGTTTTGATATGTTCCTGAAATGAGCTTCAGCAATGTGTGTGTTGAATGAAGTGAAATCTCAATGCATTTATTTCTGGTCATATTTGTTTTAAAAAAAAATAAAAAAAATAAAAAAAATTGTATATAGCATAATCTTGGTTGGTCCTTACACAAGCGATATAACATGAGAACTGGGCTGATGCGATACTGCGATCGCCAAAATCGGCGGATTGACATCAGCGATGGCATGGGACTTAAGGCGGGACCCCGGGCTGAGAGATATTGCGATCGCCGTTATCAGCGTCGGCATAGGCCATGCCATATGGAAAGACCCCAAGCCTTTGTGATATGCGATTGCGACATGTTGCATCGCAAAATCGCATTGCGAAAATACAAAGGGAATGTGTAGATGCAATGAAACCAGACCCGAAAGGGATATAAATGTAGTTGTATATTATTTCAAGTCCGATATGAGCCATTTCATTAGGATTTCCCGTGTTTTAATGTATTTTTCAAATAAAAAGGAAACCTCGGCACAAGGGCACTTGCAACTTGCAATAGCGATTGTAGGCGGACCCGATAGGAGTCTAGGGAATATTTAATAATATTTCAGGTCCGATAAATGACAGATTGGAAAATTTTCCCGTGTTTTACAGTGCTTCTCTATGTAAATAGGGAACGACTACTTTTGGGGATTTCAAGTGCCAATGGTTCCTGCAGTTACAAAACAGGTGGCCACCATCCCTGAAGGCATTTAGCAATGATTAATAACACTCAGAGAGGTATTTCAGGGACAGAGGTTGAGAACCAGAGAGCCCAGAAGAGGAAAACGAACAGACAACGTCGATTGGCTTAAAAGGCATAGAATGACAAAGACAGGAAAAAATGAGGAGAGAGTGAAGGTGCAACTAAGAAAAAAATAGGAGGCTAAGCTAAAGCAGGAAGCTAAGGTGAAAGAGAGTAGCGCAGAATGGGAAGGCAATGAGAACGCAGAGCTAATGCGCAGCGCAACCGACTGGAGTCACTTGGAAGTCAAGTGAAAAGCTCAAGAGCTGTCATTTGCAGAGAGCCAGAGCCAGAGCCGAGAGCCGAGGGCCGGAAAGCCGAGAGCTTCAGAGCCAATGAGAGATGGTGTTCTGAGCCCATTGTTCCTGTGTAAAACAGTGGAGTTGAGCCAAGAGCTTGTAAAGAACTTTGCCATAATCCCAGAGAGCCTAGTTGAGTTGACTAGAGCTCAACGAGATGTAGCCCAAGAGTTTTGGGTGAACTCTACATCAATTTGTTGTCTTATGTGTGATGCTTGTTGCTACATTTTTCACTATTATATGCTTTATATTAGTTTAAACAAAATCATTTACAACACATAAACAATTTAAACAAACATAAGCATACACCCATTATTTCCAAGCACATATTTAATTTTGCATTGGTGAATCATAAAGACTTGGGGATATTTAAGCTTTGGAAGTGGAAGAGGTTCTTGTAAGTTTGCCAAAGAAGCCTAAGTGCCCCATTTTCAGATCATTATATGACATTCTTATTTTCAGTAAAACATGGGAAGAACATTTGAAGCATGTAAAGCAGACTTTAGATGTTCTGAAAAGAGAAAATCTCTGTGTGAAATTATCAAAATGTGAATTTGGAAAAACATCTTTAAATTATTTGTGTCATATTGTAGGGGATGGTGAATTGAAGATATATCCCTCTAAGGTTGAAGTCATTGTGAATTGGCCTAAACCCAAATCTGCTACAAAAGTTAGGAGTTTCCTAGGAGTAGCACAATATTAGAGAAAGTTTATTGCCAACTTTTCCTTGATTGTAGCTCCCTTACATGCTTTAACAGGATTGAACAAGGTGTTTCAGTGGGGAGGCAAACAGCAGAAAGCCTTCGACACCTTAAAAGAAAAAATTAGTAAAACACCAGTACTAGCACTACCAGATCTTCAACGACCATTTGAGATTGAAAAAGATGTTAGTGACTATGCCATGGGAGAAGTGTTGATGCAACACAGTAAACCCATATGTTATCATTCTGAGACATTTACTTCTGTAGTAGTTAATTATCCAACATGTGATAAATAATTATATGCATTAGTACAGAGTGTGAAAAAGTGGAAACATTACCTAATGGGCAAAGAAACAATCATACATACAAACCATCAACCACTTCAATATTTGCACTCACAAACTAAATTGCAACAATGAAGACACTATAGGTGGATGGTTTTTCTACAACAGTTTCATCTTGTCATCAGATATAAGAACGGAATACACAATAAGGTTGCAGATATGCTATCAAGACTAATCATAAATGCATCTACTATACTTAAGAATATCTCAATATTGCATGAAAGCTACATTGAACAATATGCTCAAGATGTAGATTTTAAAGATGTATATGCAACTTTAAGTCATCGCAAACAAGTAGAAGAATTGGATTATCATGTTAAGGACGAACTCTTATATCATTTGGGAAAGTTATGCATTCCTCAAACTGAAAGAGTTAACATAATCCGAGAAGCACATACTTCTCTAATATCAGGTCATTTTGGTGTAAGTAAAACAATTGCACAACTGTAAAGGTTTTGTTATTGGCCAAGAATGCATGAAACAATTTCTAGATATATTAAAGGGTGTACCATGTGTGCTACAAGCAAGCCCAGTAATAGAAAATTAGACTTGTACACTCCACTTCCAACTCCTTCTCGTCCCTGGGAAAGTGTTTCCATGGACTTTGTTGGGGGATTGCCAAAATCTAGAAAAGGTCATGATTATTTATATGTTATTGTGGATAGGTTCAACAAAATGTGTATTTTAATACCTTGTAACAAGCAGATTACAGCTGAACAAACAACGAAGTTGTTCTTTTAGCATGTATGGGTTCATTTTGGGTTACCCACTTCTATTGTATCTGATCGAGATTCTTGATTTGTTGGGAAGTTTTGGTCAAGTCTATGGGAGTTGAAGGACACCAGATTGAAGAAGAGCACAACATTTCATCCACAAACAGATGGTCGAACAGAGGTGGTCAATAGGACAATGATCCAGTTTCTCAGGGGCTATTGCAGCAAGCATCTCAAGCTCTGGGATGAACATTTGTGTTATGTGCAACATGCTTACATCCGTGCCAAGCACTCTTCTACTCAGAGATCTCCTTTTGAGACTTGTTTTGGTTTTACACCAAAGTCTCCCTTGGATTTTGTCTTTATTAAAGACATAGCAATTGATGGACACAATGATGTGGACAAAGCAATCAAGTTCATTGAACAGATCTAAGAAATTCACTAGGCGATGCAGGAATAGCTGGAAAGAAGCCAGACCAAGTACAAGTCAAGGCATGACAAGCATCGAATTGAGCATAGCTTCCAAGTTGGTGATCAAGTCTGGTTGTACATCAGCAAAGACAGAATGCAAGGTGAAGGTAAGAAGTTGAAGCCAATAAGGTATGGGCCTTTCAAGATACTTGAAAAAATTGGTGAAAACGCTTTTCGCCTTGATTTGCCAGCTTATATGCATATCTATTCAGTCATTAATGTAGAGAACTTGAGACTATATGAACCTTCATTGATTGAAGATCTCAAAGAGCAAAGTCAGTTGCCTTCTATTGATGATCTGTTGCTTGAATATCTTAATGAATTGTAGGAAAATGCAGTTCTGGATAGGAAGGTGAGAACTATGCGCAGAGGATATGTTGAGTACCTGAGAATCGGACTCAAAGGTTCAAAACCAAGCAATACAAGATGGATAGAGATTGGACAAGTGAGAAAATTGTATCCTCACTTGATCGATGCTTAAAACCCAACTTTTGGTGGTCCAATTTTTTTTTTTAGTGGGAAGGCATGATCCAAAATGGATCTTAGAAACCCTCTAAGTCTTCAAAAAAAAAAACTATCACAAAGGATGATCCTTTAAAAATGGCGGAAAAAACTATCGGGAGTGAAAAACATGAAGAAACAGTGAAAACAAAGCTATCAGAGGCTTGAACAATGATGCACAAGAGCCATAAGATCTAGCTGATCAACATCCAAATCCGATCGGCATATCGTAATCGACAATGGCAAGGAGAGGCTATCGAAGGCTACCATATGAAAGTTGTGATCATGATCAGTGCGAGTTAACAAGGACCATCGATCAAGCGTGCAGATGACGGCCTAGGTTAACCCACAATATCGCATCAGCAAAATACAAGGGAGTGCTTACCAAAGGGCCCAGGGACTATGCAATTGTGATATCGCAATATCGTGTCCGAGCAATACAAAGGAGCGAAGGCCAATACATACGCGACTTGCAATAAAGCCAGACCCGATGGGTCTTATGGGTAGAAATATATATCTTTTGATTCCCGTGAAAAGGGGTTTTTCTGTGTAAATTCGTGTTTTCATTAAATAAACAAAAATCAAAGGGAATGCGAATGGGAAATAAAACGGACCCGAAAGGGTTTATATACACAACGATATATGTTTTGAGTTCCATATTGAGCGGGATTTCGAATGGGCCTTAGGCATTAAGTGGTATTGGTCGTCTTTCGCCCAAGCCCATACACTAGCCGCCATGTGGCTAGGCGCTGGAGAGAGAAAACCATCGTTTTTGGGCGGGTAATCTCTGGGCGCATAAGCCACCTAAAATCAATAATAACTTTTGGATCAACGATCACTTGCGATAGTGCCCAAAGACGGATCTGAAGGGATTACAGGGTAGAATTGATAATATTTGAGGTCCGATAGACCACGTTTGGATGGATTTTCCCGTGTTTTTGTGCATTTCTCTGTGTAAACAAAGAACCACTATTTTGGGGATTTATAAAGCGCCGATGGTTCCTTCTGTTACATAATAGGTGGCCACCATCCCTGAAGACGTTACACCATGATTTGGTTAACACTCAGAGGGGGTTTGAACGGATAGAGGCTGGAAGCTAGAGATCCCAGAAGAGGAAAGGAACAAACAATGCGGATTGGCTTAAAATCCACAAAATGATAGAGACATAGGTAAGCAGTGTTGAGATAGAGAGAAACAGAGGCAGAGAAGGAGAGGGAGAGTCTGTGTACTCAGAGAGACTTAGGAATTCAAGTAAACGCCTGTTGTTTTATATCTGTTGCGTTGAGACTCAAATTGAGCTCACTTTTGTAAAAAAATTCTCTTGAAGACATAATAGAGAGGTCACCACTGAAGGCTGGACCAGGAGACGTAGCCCAAGAGTTTTGGGTGAACTCCTTTATTATCTTGTTGTGTTATGTGTGTATGTCTGTTATGTATCTTTAGCTGCTTCATTGTCTATATTATTCACAATCTTATCGATCCGTTGCACTAAGTAATATAGGCAAATCCAACACATGAGTCTGTAATAGCTTAATATTACTCTAAGATCTCATTTTCAGATCACATGGAGATGTTTCCAAGTGGAGGGTAGATCGACATGCCCCTGGAGGGTGCCTTGAGGGTTTGAGAAACCATGCAGCACGTAAACCAAACATAGATTTGTACTCTTGGTCCGGTTTGTTCCAATTAATGTTTGTACCATAATCATAATCACATATTTAAATTAATCATATGAGTAAGGTGTGATTTCTACAGCTTCAGTTAATTTTGCAATTATACTGAATATCCTTTATTGTAATTTGGATGAGCTAGGCACTATAAAGGAGTTTAAATATAATTTTTTTATTTACTTTATACTTAGGTTATGTAGGTGTGACATTTTCATTTTAATGGCAATAGGGATGGACAAATTTAGAGTATGAAGAAATAATGGAGTGAGTTAAGTCTACAATAATTGGAAGTTGGAAGAGCCAAAGAAGCCACTAATGTATGTCATCACATTTTCATGGATGGATTCCACTTTTATTCAAACAAAGTGCGCCACATCTTAATGGATGGCTTCTACTTTTATTCAAACTAGAAAGCGAGAGTCATAAGTAGTAGGGATTGACAAATTCCAAGGAAGCATGAGAAAATGGAGTGAGGTTAATTATTGCAGGTTTGAAGACCGAGTCGTACATAAACCAAACAAAGTGCATCTCATCTTCATGGATGGCTTCTACTTTTATGAGAAATGTTGTTGAATTATGATCCCAGGAGTCTGCTTAAGAAAGGAAAATGAGAAATGGAAAATTTCATTGTTAGTTGTATTCAACCCACAGAAACATGATTGCTGCTCAGTGGAATGAACATCAATTGCATTAGCTTTAATGAATGATTACAATCTTTAGCATTCGTGGATATATCATTTTAGATGTGATTTTTAGTCAATAAAATTTCCACTACCCGGAGTGGGGAGGAGCCATGTGTTGGATCGGGCATGCATTTATGGTTCCGATATTTTTCGTGAGTATAAAGATAAAGGTGAAGAAATTTATAATATTTAGAAATAAATTTGTTTTATTAATATAATTTGAAAACTTTTATATATATATATATATATATATAATAATATTAACTATCTATTAATAAAGCTAGGAAATAGTAAAAAGTTTATTATATATTAAAATGTTTTAAAATCAAAAGTTATATGAATAAAAAAATTATTCCATTTACTTATAAAATATTGCGAACATTTGATATTTTATAAAATAACTTAAACTGTTTTTATGAAATTTCAACCAATAACCCAATAAAATAGCGCCATCATTTAAATATTCTAAAAATTAGCTTTTGTTTTCCATATGTGATTTTCCTCTCAAACTTTTAATTATGATACTTTAACCAATAACATAATAATAGAATAGTTTCATTTAAATGCCTTATAAAATAAATTTTATTTTTATATATAACTCTCATTTTTTTAATTATATATGATTTCTATAATTTATCGTTTTCCCTATGTGCTTCAACTATCAAACCACTTTTATGATATTTCAACCCATAACATAATGGAATACTATCATTACTTAAATATTCTATAAGAGATTTTATTTACTATATATGATTCCCACCAATTACTTTATATCAGGAGAATGCTTCCCAGAGTGACTGAAAAAACTCTGAAATACCGTGTGGCATATTTCGCTTTATAGGAAATTACATGTCTAATGTTCCTAAGAGCATAAAACACGATATGGATATTTCAGTCCAGCGTTTATAGAAAGAGAGGCTGTGGGATATTTAGCTCCATAATATTAGTGGGCCGCCTAAATTACTAAACGATTAAATTGAGTTTAATGAATGATTGCGATCTTTTCGCGTGCGAGGGGACAGGGTTCCACATGCCAGTTCCAATTCGGGAAGATTCCACCCCTATTAGGTTATAATAATATTTATAAGTTTTATTATTATTATTAATTTTATTTTATTTAATATTGGATTTATCAAGTTTTGAGAGATTAAATTTTTTTGTGTTAAATTTGAGGAAAGATTTACACCTCGAGGGATGCTCATGATAGATCCGGCGTTAGATGGATCTAAGTTGGTTCCAGTTGAGGGTAACAATGTAACATGTTTACATTATCATTATTATATATATGTTTGAGATAAAATTCAAAATTCACATTATGTTCTTTTTGCTTGGCATGGCCATATTATTCTCTTCTTTATTTTGGTATATGTTGCTTTCCTTGAATGGTTTGTAAATCCCTGTTTGGATACTTTGAATGATTTGTGCGTTTATGTGTTTGAATTTGGATGTTAATGTTTGTGAATGTTACAGTGGTTGTGTTATATTTTTATATGTATATGTAATCTTTTATTAGTGATTAGTTGGTGATGAAGAAGCGAGAAAATATTGTCAATAGTTTGCAGGAGGATTGGTATTGCACATCTATTTCATTTAATTTAACTTTAGTTATCATAATTTTTGACAACTAATTATTATAAAGAGTGTTCCTCAAAATATTACAAAATATATAGTTTTAATAATTTACTATGTAAAAATTACTCTTGAAATAATTTTGTTTCTTTGTTTTTGTTTGAAATAAATTTTTTCCTTCAAAAATATTTTGATGATTTTTTTTTTTTCTATTTATTTTCTATTTTGCAAAGTCAAGAAATAATGTATTTTTTGAATTTTTTTAATGAGTGGCCAGATTTATAAAATATTTACATTATTTGTTTCTCCAAACAATTAGCACATCTCCTTCAAGAATATTTTGATTTGTTTTAATGTTTATAAATATACATTTTCCTCTTATAAATATTTTGAATACAATGTTGTATGGACTTACTCTATTAATAATTTTGAATATATGTAACTGTCTATTAGTAATTAGTTGGTGATAAAGAAGGGAGACTATCAATGCATATAATGCAAGCAATCAAATAAGATTAGAAGCCAATATCTACACCCAAATCAATATATTTAATGCAAAAAATCAAATAAAATTAAAAATCAACATCTTCACTAAAATTAATGCGTCTACGCCTAACAATTATATACAAGAATTATAATTGTTGAATTGAGGCTTTTGTGATCTATATCAAGTTTTTATGAGAGATTTTTCGGCGTAAATCACATGATATTTCATTTGTTACGCGTTTTGAACCAACTAGTACGGTTCATTATCAAAACAAATGAAATATCATGTGATTTACCCCAAAATCTCTCATAAAAAATTATAATATTTAACAAAATATTATTAAATAAATTAAGAACTATATACCAGAATTATAATCCTAATAATTAAATACTCTGGATTAAATTGTTAGGTGTAAAAATCGATATTTCACCAAAATTATTACATATACCCAAACAACTATATAAAAAAAAAATGGTTATATTTAACAAAATATAATTAAATAAATTAGAAACTAACTAAAACAATTATAATCGTAATAATTAAATACTCTAGATTAAATATACACTGGATTAAATTGTAATGTGCATTGCTATGGAATGATGGTAGGATATTAGGTCAAACTTTGCCATGTGTATTGGTAAAATTGTTTAATTTAATTTTTGCCATGTGTATTGGTAGAATTGTTTAATTTTTTATAAGTGAAAAATTAATTAATTAAAACAAGAACATAGTGTTACAAATGTTTTTTATTACTAATATTTCCTCATGATATATTATGGGTTAATACTGGCTTTCAAGTGCCTTATAAGATAGACTTCGTATATTACCTCTTTGTTGGAATTCAACATCCTCACGATATTGAGACCTAAAAGCAGCGGTTGAAATTGACCCATAACTTTCATAAAATTAAATTAATTTATAATTAGTTTGCAGTTTTATGAGAGAGATTGAAAATAAAAAACCACATATATACTTGTATAGAGAGTTGTCAAACTCGCATCTTTACATTTATAATAAGTTTACATTTATAATAAGTGAATTGCTTGGTCACAAGTTTACATTTATAATAAGTGAATTGCTTGGTCACATTTGCGTTTGTAATATTGGCATTGAAAAAATAAGAGGAATGTTTATTTTAATGTAGTTATATACCGAACATATAAATGATCCGAGACATATTCAAGTCTTATAAATTCCCTTAGCGTAATTCTGTGATATATTGTGGATAATGCAGAGAGTATATAAATTCATAATTACTAATAATATTAACCTACATTTTCAATCTCTATATGATAAGCATTTATTTCTCCATGTAGTAAAATTGTAGATCTTAGAACATTTACTTCTCTATGTAGTCAAATTGTAGATCTTAGAAGATTTATGAAGGCGAGCTGAAAAAACAGAAGTTTTTTTCTAGCTGAAAAAAGTATTTGCATAAGCGAATTAATTGGTTTCGCATAAGTGAAATGCGTAGTCTAACGACTTTGAAAACATTTCCCGTATCACATTTTTATTTTACTGGCAACAGGATATTTTCATTTTACAGGTAATAGGAATTGACAAATAAGCATGCAGAAGATAATGGAGTAAGGTAAGCCTACAATGACTGGAATTGGAAGACACCGTGGTCTCGTGTCGTTGGTAAAAACAAAACAAAACAAAATGCGTTACATCTTCATGGATGGATGGCTTCTACTTTTATTCAAACTAGAGGCCCACAGGCGAACAACTGGGCCAGTCCACTCATTCTTCATCACTCCACTGTCCAGGCTATGGCCACAGGACTGCGAACAACTTGTGTTCCGCCCTTCACGCATTTCCACAATATTTGACCGAAGGCTGGGCGTCCTTTATGTTTGTGGTCAGCTGCGATTTTGCTTTCAAATGTCACTGTATAAGTCGCCTTCTGGTTTTGCTTTTCGAAGGCGAGCGTCGTTGGCTGCACGGTTATATTTACGTTTTCAGGGCTCTCGACTGCCATTTCATATACACACGGTGCTCCTCCAACGTTCGTCACGGTTCTCCTCGTAACACGAACCAAACTACGCGGCTTAAACACCACGGAGAATGATGGGTAGTTCAGATCTCCTGGCGCGGAGAGTAATTTGGGGCAGGATGTTGCCTGCCTTGTCAGAATATGAATTTGCTTTGCTGTGTAATTGAGGGTACACAGAAAGGCAACGTAGTCGTCCATTCCAAGATCATAGAGGAGACCGGGATCCAAGGCAGCATTGGGATTCACATGACCCGCGCCTATTGCAAAGGCGTTTGCCGGTAAAGCGGTGAATGAGTCGCTTATAGGGCTTTTGCGGTTGTCGAATAGCACGGAAGATGTCATGAGAGCCGATTTTATTGCAGCGGGTGTCCATGCCGGATGAGCAGCTCGTATAAGCGCCGCGATGCCGGTCACATGAGGGCAAGACATCGAAGTCCCAGAGATTATATTGAAATCTACTCTTTCCTTGTCGGAGTACGTTGGCCCCACGTGCCCTGTCCACGCCGCCAATATGTTGACTCCCGGAGCAATCATGTCCGGTTTAAGGATCTCCGGAACGACGGTATTCGGCCCTCTCGACGAAAATGCTGCTACGACCGGAGCTCGTTCTGTACCAATTACAGTCAGCCCCTCCAATTTAATAGTTGCCATAGGATTTGTGCTCGTGTTTATATAAGCCTTTATGTATTCCCCGGCCTTGGGACCCACCATGGTCGCCGGGAACAGATTATGACTGGTCGGCGAATAGTCTCCATCTTCATCCTGATTAACCAGAATCATCCCCGCACCGCCGGCTCGCCGCACGACCAGTCCTTTTTCTATAGTTCCGACTTGGCCAAGATCACAGAGTACAATTTTTCCACGGACCATATCGGGATGAAGGCTTCCATGAATGCAGAAATTTGCATATTTCTTACTCGACGCGGTTTTCCCGTATACCATAGGCAATTGCTCATTGGCCAGAGACAAGTCTTTGTTGAGGGCGAAGCCCATGTAGCTTTTGCCGTTGCCAAGCACGACGGGAGCTGGGAACTCTCTGTCGATGGTGCTGGCGCCTACTGTGGTTATCCATGGCGCCGTGTTGAAAATCTCGTAAGGCCCTGAATTACCGGCCGAGCACGAGACAAAAACACCCTTCTCAGTCGCTCCCAGAGCTCCAATTGCTATAATATCATCATAATAAGCGGCATCACTAACGATGCCGAGCGATATGGATAGCATATCGACTCCGTCCGAAACAGCCGCCTCCATTCCCGCAAGCACATCTGAAGTTACGCAGTAAAAAGCCCAGCAGACTTTATAGACGGCCAATCGAGCTTTGGTAGCCATACCTCTAGCCGTCCCTGTGGCGAAACCAAGAAAGCTGGAAGCAGGCACCTCCGACCCGGCCGCAGTAGAGGAAGTGTGCGTACCATGTCCATCGGCATCCCGAGGAGATCTGTAATCGTCTTTTCCGTGAACAGGACCGTACTGGGCTTCATATCCTTTGACAAAGTAACGGGCTCCAATGAGTTTTTTATTGCAGTGGGATGCATTGAAGTCGGAACCCACTTCACACTCTCCCTTCCATTTCGCGGGCGCGGGAGTACTTAGGCCATGATCGCTGAAGCTCTTGCTCTCGGGCCATATTCCTGTATCCACCACGCCCACGATGACATCCTCACCGTAATGCGACAATGGCCATAGACCATCAGTAGAGCTCAACCCCAGAAAATCCGGGGTCCGAGTAGTATGAAGTCTACCGACTGAATCCGGCAATACAGCCAAGCATCCATCCATATTCAGCATCGCTTGAGCGCCTGTGCTAGTCAGCTTGGCAGAAAAGCCATGCATCACCGTATCGTACATGTATAGCATAGCAGTGGGATTGGATTTGGATCCTGAAACCCGGTCTATCATTGAAGCGTACCAGTGTTGGTGGAGGCTGAAATGATGGGGTTTCATGGATTTATCCATGTAAACAATATAAGATTTGATCTCCTCATCATCACTAGACGTAGCCAACGCCTGTGAAGGCAACACTAAACTAATGATCACCAAAACAATTGCGCAGTTACAAGCCTTAATAATCTCCATATCACTAGCAGCGATATCATACAAAATGACAGCACTGAAATCACGCACAAAGAGGGACTTAATCCCTAGAGCTCATTCCTTGCCAAGAATTCATGCGATGCATGTCTAAATTTATAGGAAAGAGCCTGTAATATATTCCAGGTAAATTCCATGTAATTGAGAAATATTGTTGAATCATGCTTCCTGAATTTATAGGAAAGAGCCTGTATAATATTCCATGTAATTGAGAAATATTGTTGAATCATGATTCCTGCTTGACAAAAGAAAATGAGAAAGCGTTTACATAAAGAGATGATGGAATATTTCGCTGCCAGTTGCATTCAACTGAGAGAAACATGATGTGGAATATTTGGGCCCAAGAAACAACTACATTGGTTTTTAATGGAAACAGGGTTTTAGATGCCATTTTTAGTCAATAAAATTTCCACGACGTTAACAGGGGAAGAGCCGTGGGACATTGAATTGGGCTCGCGTTCGGATCATGTTTTAGCAGAGGATAAGGGGGAAAAGTTCAAAATATTTAGGATTATTTCATTTTATTATAATTTTTTATTGATATTATTATTTTAGAATTTT
>APFE030917142.1:134677-163137 GCA_000404065.3 Pinus taeda | reverse complement strand
TGGCTTTATGTGTTGATGGTGTGTTTCTCTCAGTACTTGTAAGTTGTGTATGTGTACCACTTTCTTTATTTAATCTTCTGTAATTAAACAAATGAAGTTTTAAGGTAGAATCCATGAACTTGCTATGCTCTGCCTTTAAATTTGTTTAATTTTCTATGTTTTCTTCAGTTTAAGGAGAATCCTTGAGACTTCGTTGCTCTCCTTAGCTCCTCACCAGTCTGATCTACCAATCTCACTTGATTTAAGGCATCAAAACAATCACCTATCTTGCCCCAAGTAGACCTCTGCAAAAGCTATGCCTCATCCCCGCACGCAAAATTGCCTTTCCCTTGAATTCAACAAAACCTCAAAAACTCAATTTCACAGTCTTTGTACTTCATACCTAGCCTAAAATTAGTCATCAATTCAGTCATCTCGACCTCGTTGATTATCTTTTGCCGAGATTGACTCGGAGAGAGCCCTCTCCTGTCCTCGTAGGGCTAGCTACGAGGCTGAGCGTGGTTTGATGTAGCCTCGAGTTTTACCTTATTTCAGCCTAAGGTAGATTTGAGCGCGAACATAGTGGCGACCATACTGGGGAAGAAATCTCAATGGTTTGCTTGCTGATGAGTTTGTTTCACAAGTCTTAGATGGAGTCTGAAGTCACCCCAGGTAGCTTTCGAAACGCTCTTGCTATGCATAAGCGGAAGTAGATAAATGCTGCTTCAGTCGATCTCCGGTTAGCTTGTGAAAACTTGATTTGCTAATCACCCTAGTACTTTTCTTCATTTTAGACCTTTGGATGATTGAGTCTAGCAAACGATTGGCTGAATTATTTTAGTTCTTTTGATCTTCTGATAAACACACTGGCTTCAAAAAGAATACAAGAGCTAATCCAGATCTGAATCCACCTCCTATTTACGAAAATCCAAATTTGATTCAAAAAATCCTCCGTCAAGAAAGCTCGGTGACTCCCTTGGTTAAATCTCATTCATGTCCTGAAATTTTTGAATACCTTGAAGAACTTGCTTTCGACGAAAAGTTTGAATTGTCATTGTTTAAAACCAAGTCTGAAAACGCTCTTGATTCTATTGTTCCAAATCCTGACTTTGCTGCAGCTCTTGAATTTGAAAGGCACAATAAATTAATTGACAATTTTATCTTGAGGCACCTTCAGACCGACATCCAAGCTGCCAATCTTGCTGAGTTCTTAGAAGCTGTATCTGCAAACATTTGATCCACTGTCACGACATCTACCTCTAGAATTCCTACTGAACCGCCTTTCATTCCCACCATTCCTGTGCAACCTATAATTACTTATTCCGAATCTGCAGCCAATTCCCCTCCTTCATCCCACATCGCTTCTCCTCCGCATACACCTCCGCATACTCCTAATACAGCAACTACACCCACCTCTTGCTTTACCTCAGCAATTGCATGATATGCCCGCGGACTATCAGAGTAAGATTCCTTTATTTGATGGCACTCCTCAAAGTGTGTCCGCTCAACAGCACATAGACAAAATGGAAAATTTTTGTGATTTATATGAGATTGATGAAAAGGATGTAACTATGCGATTGTTTGTACAAACATTCAGAGGAGAAGTAAGAAAATGGTTCAGAGGCTTGGGAGCCGGAAGTATACCTACGTTGGTTGAACTTCATAAACAATTTCTAGATCGTTGGGAACTCAGAAGGGATCCGCTTCAAATCAATGCCGAGTACAATAATATCAAACACAATCATGGTGAGTCTGTCCAAGACTATATTATCAGGTTCAATACAGTTTATAATGCTATTCCGAATGATTTAAGACCATCTAGAAAATTAGCTCTTCTCAAATTCCAGGATGGCTTTGATCCAGAGATGGCTTATTCATTATGGGATAGAGATCTGCCTACTTTAGAAGATATGCCAAAATATTGATGTTAATGTTGAGGCAAATCTGAATGACATGAGAGCACGGTTGAAGGCAGAGAAAAGAGTGACTATAAAGGAAGAATCTACATCAGAACTGCCTTGGCTTTGTGAGATGGAAAAAATGTTCAAAAGAATGAATCTTGACAAATCAGAACCGCAAATTCATAATCCAAATTACCATGGCCAACAACAACCTCAGTTCAGAATTAAGCAGCGTGAACCAAGAGTATAAGAGCCGGCAGCCCAGCAACCGATCAAGACTCCTCTTTTGCAGAATTTTGTGAGTCAAGATTCAGATGAAGACGTTGATGTAGTAGGAGACCAAAACCACTTCTTTACTCCTGATGATCTGCCTATTTACATCATTGAAGAAGAAGAGTATGGAGAAAGTTCAGGCGCCCAGCAAGATGAAGATTTTATCTTAACTAATGATGCAGATTTAGATGATTACCAAAGAGGATATTTGAATGCCTTGTCCACTCAACAGAGGAAGTATTCATTTAGAAACCGAGATGTGCCCATCAATCCAATTCAGAAAAGAAAAGAAGCTACAGCACCAAAGACCGATTCACCGATACCACAAAAGAAAGGAAAGGAGACAATTGATCCCACAACTAGCAAGATATCAGCAGCAGAAAGGACAAATCAGGCAAGTATAATCAAAGATAGGAGAGAAATTCCAGTCAAAGAAGTCGAAAAAGTTTCAGCATTTAGTTTGGAAAATGAAATTTCCAAATTAAAATTATCTATTCCTTTGACTGAAATCATGAAAAACAACAGCTACCGAGGTCAAGTCTCTAAAATTTTGAATTTTGATGCCATGTTCGACACAATGAATGTTGAAGATGATCAGCCATAATTGATTTTTGGGCCAGCATTGGATGGTGAGTCCCATGATAGTGATGTTCCTCCCTTTTATATCAATTTGAGATTGCATGAATATTTTTTTCACAATGCTATGTTCGATTCGGGTGCTTCGCATAATTTGATGCCAAAGGCGATCATGGAGAAGCTGGGGTTAGACATTACAAGGAAATATCATGATTTGTATTCATTTGATTCTAGCCGTGTGAGATGTATCGGGCTCATCAAAGATTTGGTTGTTAGCTTAGACCAAATTCCAGCGAAAAATGTCTTGATGGATGTGGTTGTGGCGGACATTCCTCCACGTTTTGGTATGCTACTTTCAAGATCTTGGGGGGCTAAGTTGAAGGGTACTCTACAGTTAGACTTTTCTTATGCTACAATTCCAGTCTTCGGTCAAATGAGAAAGCTATATCGAGAGCAAAAGATGAAATACATGATAACCAACAAAGAGAAGCCAATCAATCATCCTGTAAATTATGTACATATAGATTTGGAGTCGTTTGTTTTATTTGCTGATAGTTTTAATGATCTAGATAGTCAGTTAGTTCAGGCGGAAGATATACCAGAGATCACTGAAAATTTCAGAGAAGGTTCTACAAAAGGAAAGAGGAGAAAAGCAAGCTATTATGGAGCAAACAACTGAAGATAAGGGACAGCAAACATAAAAAACAGAGCTAACAC
This sequence comes from Pinus taeda, assembly GCA_000404065.3. Classification (NCBI taxonomy): domain Eukaryota; kingdom Viridiplantae; phylum Streptophyta; class Pinopsida; order Pinales; family Pinaceae; genus Pinus; species Pinus taeda. The sequence continues at coordinate 159,691 of APFE030917142.1, read as the reverse complement.
AATTTCAACACTTGGAAGAAGATGAAGATGGTCTTTGGACCATGGATTTTTATGGCGCAGTAGGTAGTGATGGTGCTGGTATTGGTGTGTGGATTTGAAGTCCCTTTTCCGCTCAAGACAAAGTTCCAAGCAAGGTGAGGGTGTGTTCCTATAAACTAGCATTTGATTGTTCAAATAATGAGGCGGAATATGAGGCTCTCATTGCTGGCCTAAAGATTCTTAGAAAGCTGAAAGCGAAGAAGATTGCGGTCTATGGTGATTCCGAGTTGGTAAAAAAGCAAGTTAAGGGTGAGTTTCAGGCCAAGCATCCTCGCATGAGGGCATATCGAAATGCAGTCTTAGATATTTTGAAGTTATTTTCTGATCATACCTTGACATGTGTGCCTCGCATACAAAATGGTGTTGTTGATGGACTTGCTAAGGCAACGAGCAATTTAAAAATTCCAATGAATTCGAGCAACAATTTTGAGATTCATGTGAAACACCGTCCCACCATTCCGGACAATCAACGATGTTGGCAAGTTTTTCAAGATGATGAAGAGATCAATAAGTTTCTGCAAAATAAGGGTAAGTTCAAAGATACCTCAATAGATACTGAACATGATGATGGTAGTGATAATATACAAGTAAATCAAATGGACGTGCTGCAACTTAAAGACAACATTATTCCTAAGGGATTGATTCCTTTAGAGGAGCTGTTTGACCAAGATGATGTGGCCCGCAAAACGACATTGAGACCAACTGAAAAGGGTGTTGAAGAGGTAAACATTGGGACAACTGAGAATCCAAAGAGGGTAAAGCTATCAAAGTCATTGTTACCAAAGGTAAAAGCAGACTATGTGAAATTGTTATCTTTGTTTTCTGATGCTTTTGCATGGGATTACTCAGATTTAAAAACATATGACACAAATATCATTTAGCATACTATTCCTATTAAGCCAAATCAGAAACCTTTTCGTCAAAAGTTGAGGAGAATCAATCCGAAGCTGCTGCCATCAACTGAGAAAGAGGTAAATAGATTGTATAAGTCAGGAATCATTGTACCTATCTGATTTTCAGATTGGATATCAAACTTGGTGCTCGTAAGAAAGAAAACAGGTGAGATCCGTTTATGTATCTACTTCAGAAATTTGAATAAGGTGTCCTTAAAAGACAATTATCCGCTGCCCAAAATGGACCATATATTGCAGCGAGTAGTTGGAGCATCAAGGACGTCATTACTCGACGACTATTAAGGATACAATCAGATTTTAGTGCATGAAGATGACTGTGACAAGATAGCGTTCACCACTCCACAGGGAACATTTCATTATGCAAAGATGCCGTTTGGTTTGAAAAATGTGGGAGCCACCTTTCAGCGCGCAATGGACATGGCTTTTGCCAATGAGAAAGATGTATTTTTAGTTGTTTACCTTGATGACTTAACTGTGTTTTCAAATTCTGATGAGGAACATTTGTATCATTTGAAAATTGTTTTCCAAAAGTGCAGAAAATATGGCATTTCGCTGAATCCAAAAAAGAGTCTTTTTGCCATGGATGAGGGCAAACTTCTTGGCCATATCATATCTAAATACGGCATCCGTGTTGATCCTACATGTGTTGAAGCCATTCAGCAAATTGAACAGCCCCGGAACAAGAAAGAAATACAGTCCTTCAATGGTAAACTCAATTTTCTGTGTCGCTTCATTCCAAATCTAGCAGAGCACCTTAGAGAAATCACAAGCATGCTCAAGAAGGACAGTCAGGTAAAGTGGACCGAAGAGGCGGTGAAATCATTTAATTTAGTGAAGTTATCTCTTTCTTCAGCTCCTATTTTGATCAGCCTAGACTACACTCAGGATTTTATTTTGTTCTCATTTGCTTCTGAGCACACTTCGACAGCTGTATCAATGCAGAAGAGGGAAGGTGTTGAAAAGCCCATTGCTTTTTTCAGTCGGATTATAAGAGATGGAGCATTGAAATATAACATCATTGAGAAGCAAGCACTTGCGCTTGTAAAGGCCTTGAAAGATTTCCGTGTGTACATATTGCATTCCCATATTCTAGCTTATGTTCCTAACGCAACAGTTAAAGATATTTTAGTACAGGCAGATCCAAAAGGCAGACGGGGTAAGTGGATTGCTGCGTTGTAAGAGTATGATGTAGAGATTAAACCCACCAAGCTGATCAGAGGTCAAGGACTCGCCAAGTTAATGGCTGAAACAAATTTGCAAGTCCTAGACATAAATTTGATTGCTGCCATGTCTTCAGCATTTGTCTTCACCTCCCGGAATGCCTCGAAACAGAAGTAGAACTTTGAAATTGAAAGCTGCAAAATTCTGCATACTAGATTCAACATTGTTTTGGAAAGACCCTAGTGGAATGTTATTGAATTGTTTCGTCGAGGAGGAAGCCAAAAGAGTCGTGGAAGACTTTCATAGAGGGGACTGTGGAGGTCATCTGTTTTGGAAGACCACAACAAACAAGATTCTAAGGGTAGACTATTATTGGCCTTCATTATTTTAGATGTATATAAGGCTATTAAAAATTGTCATGAATGCCAAATTTTTGAAGGCAAACAGAAACTCCAGCCTTTGCCTCTCAAACCAATTGAAGTTAGCGCACCTTTTCAGCAGTGGGGATTGGATTTCATTGGCGAAATTCATCTGGCATCATTAGGACAACATCGATGGATATTGACAGCCACAGACTACTTTACAAAATGGATTGAAGCAATTCCTACTCGACAAGCTATGGATGCGGTAATTATTTCTTTTCTTGAAACCAATATTTTGTCACGTTTTGGATGTCCAAGTAAGTTAATCACAGATAATGCAGCAGCGTTTAAGTCAAAAAGGATGATTGAGTTTTGCTATAAGTACAATATTAGCTTGGGACATTCAACCGCATACCACCCTCAAGGAAACAGATTGGCGGAATCATCTAATAAATCTTTGGTCAATATCATTAAGAAATTGTTGGAAATCAACAAAAAGGGCTGGCACAAGAAGTTGATAAATGCACTATGGGCTGATACGGTGAATCAGAAAAAGTCTATTGGCATGTTTCCTTTCGAGTTGGTGGACGGAACAGACACGGTTTTTCCTACTTCGCTTGCTGTCCCGGTAGTCAAATTTCTTCAAGAAGTGGGTAGTGAGGATGATCCTATGCAGAGAAGGATTAATCAGATGATTCATTTGCAGCAGACACGGGAGGAGATATTTCAAAACACTTGCAAGTTGCAGGAGATCATCAAAAAGATTTATGACCGGAAAGCAAAGGCGGACACATTTCAGCTAGATGAGGTAGTTTTGCGGTGGTATTCTCGTCATGAAGACAAGGGAAAGCATGGCAAATTTGAAAATTTATGGAAGGGTCCTTACAAGATTGCAGCATATCACGGCCAAAACGCTTTCCTTCTCAAAGAAATGAATGGAGATGAATGTCCTGGAGGGCCGATTAATGGTCGACTGTTAAAGAGATACTACTTCTGAGTATTTGCTGCCCATTTCATCATCATTGTACATATCATTTTACTTTTATCCTATTGCACATGTAAACTAACTTATCATCTTCAGTTTGGGGCCCAAGGTGAAGGCTATAATTTTGAAAATGAAGGTTAGTTAGTCTAAGCTTGTCAAGTCAGTTTGTCTAAATCTTTTAGTTTCGAGTCTAGTTTGGTCAAAGCAGTTTTTGGTTTTTCAGTCAAATTCTCGAGATTTTGTGTCGGAATAATGACTCCATCGCCCAATGGATGAAGGCATTGTCTAGCTCTTACATAGATCTGCGGTTCTTGGCATCTCCAAGGAGCTACCATCCCCATTTGAGCCAATGTTAGAGTCGGTCTAGTTATCCCTCCGTCAGAGATCAAAGCTCTTTTGCATTTCATGTTTAGGTGTCCCATCCGTTTTGATCAGTTGCATTTCATTAGGCATGTAATAACTCTGATGGAGCGGTTTGTGTCACTCATTCCCCTCATGCTTGGCACTGCTTGTTCAGGTCTATTCATTAAAATAAGTCTTCAAAGGTCATTTACAATCATGTTTTAAATTTTTAGGTCTTAGGTCTAGGGTTGAGTCAATTTTGTCTTGAAATGTCTTAGAAGCCCAACAGGCCAGAGGGATGTCTTCGATAGATCATCACTTCAATAATTTTCATCATTGTACAGCTGAATTAGGACTTCTCTTCAAAACTCTGTTTTGAAGATAATTCGCCACCTCATTTTTGTAAAAATTGTAAAAATTTTCAGTTCTTCAATTGTTCAAGTGTAGCCTTGGTCTCCTTTGTCGAAGCATATAAGAGCTATCCTTGCAAAAAATTATCAGAGAAAATCATTATTTCAACCTATTTTAAAAAAGAAACCAAAAAGGTCAGAGCCTATTAATTTTGAAAAAGTGTTAGCAACCAAACATAAGAAAATGGGTTTTGGGTTAAGCAAAAATCAACAAGGAGTCTATATGAAGATATTTCTCCTCATTTGCAACCCATTCCACATTCCAAGCGAAAAGAGCATTGTTCTAAGGTGATTTTGTGAGTTTGTGAGCAACTTGGGCCGTTTCTAGGGCGCGCGACGCATCAGGTCAGGCGCACGGAAAATCAGGCAACAATTTCCAGTGCAATTTAACACGCGCGTGGCGCATCAGGGGCGCGCGGCGCATAGAAGTTTATGCCTGAACTTTGCCCAGAAACCACTCAAAACACCTCTTCTCACGCATCAAATCACAGGTAGGCTTACATCACGGCTTGTTCTTGGTTTTTGGATGGTTTATGTAAATAAATTATGCTATATTTACCATGAAAAACCAAGTGTAAAAACCCTCCTTGTTCATCAATTTGCTGTAAGGATTTAAATGCCAAGTTTGCTGTAGGGTTTTCAAAAATAACTGTTGCCAAGGTTTTCCTATTTCCTTTGTTTCCCATCCCCTATTTTCACCAATATTTTTTCCCAATAATTCCTCATAAAACCCTACACTATCCTTCCTCAAAATCCTAATCCCTCCCTTCTACTACAAACATATAATCCCTACCTCATCCCAAAACCCTAAAATTTCAAGATTTCCCATGCCCCTTCCTTTCCCTAATTTCCTTGTTTTATTTCCATTGTTCCCATTTCCCTAATGTTTTCCCTCTCCTAACAATTTCCTTGTACATTTATGTCCCCTTGGTCACAGCATTTTGAGAAAAAGAAAAAGGTCTATAGTCATTTTGTACACAATTGTATATCAGCATATATATATTCTAGCTATCTTGTTTCTAAAGAACATGTCAGAGACCGAGTCAGTATATGAGCAGGAATATGATAGTGATTCTACACCGGAGGTAAATGTGCCAAATGTGCCACGGAGGTATCACAAAGGTGGAAAAATTGGATAGCATGTTAGGGAGGAGCCTACTTCTCTGACTCAATTGCAAGCTTTCCCACTTGCAATGGATTGTTTTCGACGCCAATAATGTTACCAATATTGTGAGATGATCTCACAAACTCAACATCATCGGGAACTGGTCCGTCTATTTGTCCTTAACCTACAGGATGGTCATGTAAACCTTGCAGGAGTGGATTTCACCTTGTCACCCAACACTATTGCTCAGGCCACCGCGATACCAAATGTGGGGGAGGAATGGAGTAAACGCCAAATGTTGGACAGGTATTACTATGAGCCATATATCAAGCCCCGATATATCAGACACTTGAGCACAACCTTTCCTTTCAGATTCCTGAAAGATGAGTTTGCACCGTTGATGAAACTCATCATTCGGTATTTCAGCTGTGAGGGTAGATTCTCTCGTCTCTATGTGTACCATGTCCGTTTGTTGATGCATTTCACACGAGTACGTATGATGAACATTCCATTTTTCATGTGTCGAAACATAGAGAGGATGGTGCCTTTAGTACAGAGGAAGAGCCCGACACATCAGCGTAGGAGCATATATCACTATGCATTGATCAAAATTATAGTGATGCATCAGTTGTCACAGCAGGGTATTGCTTAGGAGGATTTCATCTCCCGTGATTACTTTTTCGCGCTACAACCTCCTCCAGAGATAGTTCATGATGAGGGAGCACCTTCACAGCAGTTTGACATTCCTGAGACCGAGCATGTTGATGCTCCAGTATATGTGACATATCAGAAAGGCCACAGGGCCTTATTTGTAGCCGCACGACAAGTATTATCTCCACCCGGGGTGGAAGGGGTCTCGTTGACATCATCAGCAGAGCGAGTATTATCTCCACATAATGTGGAAGGGGTCTCGCCTCCGTCTTCAGCACAGGTATAGATTCACGATAGGGGCAAGAGACCCATGGTTGATGAGGGTCCTTCAGGAGGTCAGGATATGGGTATCATTGATGTTGATGCTAGCTCGCCTAACTCGGAGCTCAAGGAGATCATCCAAGAGCAAAGGGCCGAGAATGAGTCGCTGCAAAAGAAATTACATATGGCTAAATGGGTGATCAACTACTTAGAGCAGTGCAACAAACAGCTGGAAGATGAGCATGAACTTTATGAGTTGCGAAAGATCTGGGAAGACTAGGAATTGGCCCGAAGGAGACCCGGTGATTTGACACCTATTGATCAGGAATCAATGCTCATCCGGGTGAACACTCATTTTGAGAAGTTGTTGGTGAAGGAAAACAGGGACAAAGACATGCTTCGCCACATGAAGACTCACTATTGGGCTCGCATGCATGTTTGCAAAGCGAGAATGAAGATCCTCAAGAGGCGTTTGAGCAAAGAGCAAAAACAACGCAAAAGGCCCGATCCACTTTGAGTTTTGGCCAAGGCTTCATTAGTTGAGCATGATACATGATGGAGGGTCTTCACTCCAAATTTGGGCAAATTTGGAGAAAATTTTGTCGTTTCAAAATTTTTGGCTTGCGAAACAGGTTTTTTGGCTCTACGCGTAGCGCGCGACCCATAAGATGGGGAGGTCCAAATCACAGATGGCTTATATTTTTGGATTTTTCATGATGAAATACACATGCTCAGCCATTTCCAAGGCATTTAATCAAGTTTTGGGTGACTAAAAGGCTCAGAAACATCATGAAAATCACCTTTCTGCCACTTTTTGCACCAGCAGGAAGTACTTCTGGGAGAATGCACTTTTGGAGGGTCAAATGGACACCAAATTGGAAAATTCCACTTGGGTTAGAAAGAAGACATCTCGGGCTTTCCAACAAGCCAACCTGAGATCAATTTGGATGCCGGGAAGCAGCCCAAAAGGAGGTGGAAAGGCGCACGGCGCACAGGATATTTTGGCACAGTTTTTGTCCTCAGCTCAGCAAATCAAGCCAGTTTGACCAGTTTTGACTTGTGATGGGATTTTTCACCCTTCTTGACGTAATTATTGGAACTTTATGTTTTTTTGACACTTATTTACCTATTCTAGATGATTCATTCATAAAATAGCAAAAATGTAATGAATGAATTGGTTTCCTAGCTTATAGAGGCAAGTTGTTTTGACTGCCTAGATTGTAGTGCTTAGTTTAGAATTGGTTGAAACAGCTCCTAGGATGATGAGATTGACCCCTAGAGGCAAGGGAATGTGTTGGCTTACCTATATTATGTATTTTATTAGTCATTTTTAGGGTTGGACTCTTGCGAATAGCTTGACACTATATTGTACATATCTTATCTGCATTTTTGGCAAAGGAAAGACCACGGTTTTGTAGCACTATTTGGGATTCATGTGGCTTTATGTGTTGATGGTGTGTTTCTCTCAGTACTTGTAAGTTTTTTATGTGTACAACTTTCTTTATTTAATCTTTTGTAATTAAACAAATTAAGTGTTAAGGTAGAATCCATGAACTTGCTATGCTCTACCTTTAAATTTGTTTAATTTTCTATGTTTTCTTCAGTTTAAGGAGAATCCTTGAGACTTCCTTTCTCTCCTTAGCTCCTCACCAGTCTGATCTACCCATCTCACTTTCTTTAAGGCATCAAAACAATCGCCTATCTTGCCCCAAGTAGACCTCTACAAAAGCCGTGCCTCATCCCCGCACCCAAAATTGCCTTTCCCTTGAATTCAACAAGACCTCAAAAACTCAATTTCACAGTCTTTGTACTTTATACCTAGCCTAAAATTAGTCATCAATTCAGTCATCTCGACCTCGTTGATTATCTTTTGCCGAGATTGACTCGGAGAGAGCCCTCTCCTGTCCTCGTAGGGCTAGCTACGAGGCTGAGCGTGGTTTGATGTAGCTTCGAGTTTTACCTTATTTCAGCCTAAGGTAGATTTGAGCGCGAACAAAGTCACTACAAAGACAGAGTGAAGACCAATCCAAGCATGTAAAACTTATAGAAATTCATCTAAAACAAAACATCAATGGAACTTACTCACAAGAAACTTTTGACTGGATATATGTAGATCTGGGTAGAGACTAAATGTAATAAAAAGGACCTAAACTTAACTGGACAAAAGGATTTTAGGATTTTCAAAAAATTTGATAGGGTCCGCAGGCCTCTGGTAAAACTAGGTGTGGTACCGCTCTATGCAGTAAAGTAACGGTGTGGAGAGGTCCGCACTGTAACTCAAACAGAACGTGCAGTCCTCGTAAAAAAAATTTCAAAAACAAAAAACCAATCTAGGACCCAAAAACTACCCAATCCCACACACATCAGGCAAAAACCAAAAACAAAAAATCAAGTTTCTCAAATCAAAGATAAAGGAAAATTAAAACAATCAAATCCCTTCCACAGTGGAGTCACCAATTTGTTGGACAGATAAATCGTTCTTGCAGACAAGACCGATCTCCCTAGTATCAACTGATATCTAGCAACAAGTAGAACAAGCAAATCTATCTTTCTCTAAACGTATTGCAATTCATTAATAAAAGCTAAGAGGTGTTTTAGACCCTACCTTAAGTCCAAAGCTAGTTTGTGGCAGCCATGCTCCAACAGCTCCAAAAGATTTTCCTTTCAAGAACTTGCAATCACAAACAAGCACACATCAAAGAACACCTGCATAGCTAATATAATAAATCATGTTCATCATAGTGATCAAGGAGCCTATGAAATAAACCATAAAACACAGCTTATTGAGAAAAATAAACTTGATTGTATTAACTTTGAAATAGAAGAACTTTACAACCTTGGTGCCTTGATGATGTACAAGCTCTTCCCAAGGTCCAAACAGGAATCTCCTCTACTTTGACAAGCCTCACTCTCTTCCAAATGAGATCAAAAGGTATGTAATCTCTCCTCTCAAAAGCTCAATTAGGAAGACTAAGTTCCAGCAGCATTTACCCTAAAAGATATTTAGCTTTCAACCTCCTAAGTAACCAGCCCAAAGCTTCATTTTATAATGCAAAGGAAGGAGGTTACAAGTCCACCATTGAAGGGATAGAGTCCTCCTTCAAGAGGATAAGCTCCTCACATCAAGGGGTTAGCTCCTTAAGGTATGGGATGAATGAACCCTCAAGGAGCGAACTTGCCAGCTCAAGATTCCCTCTAGAAGCTTCCAGAAATAACTCAAAGTGAGTTTTTAAGAATGTACTTGTGCCTTTTTAACTTTTACAGGGGTTCGTACCCATTAACACAGATACAGAGCGGTCATGTACACAGGGGACATGGCCAATGGGTGCGGTACCGCAGGTAATGCTAAGAGAAAGTGCGAAACCAGAATTTTAGAGATTTTTAAGGTCTTTCTCTTATTTTCAAAGCTTGATATCAAGAACTGAGGTTTAAGACTTGCAAAGGAGGTAAGTATGAGTGGTGATAGACTCATATTGATTGTAGAAGGTCATGGTGACAATTTTTGTGCAACACATCTCACTGTTGTCACATGCATGACACTGTTTTGCACTCACACACATGCATGTTGTTCTGTTTTATGAATCTTGCATTCATTGTTTGCATGCACGATCATTCACCTTTGCTTACACTTAGTATTTCCATGCATTCACATCTTCTTATGCTTTCAGTTGGCATCGGTGGGTTTGGGTAGTCTTGGCCTGGGCTCTACCTCACCAAGACAACATTGCACAATTATGAGAGGGAAGGCTCTCCCTTCCTCCTAGAAAATGTTCATTTCTAGCTAGTGACTGTCCCCCAGTCTTGCCTTGCGCAATTATGAGAGGCAGTGACTATTGGCCCAAAAAATTATGCAATTATGTCCCTGGGCCTGCAACTCTTGCTAGCTGAAATTGTGCTTGCGTAATCCCAACACCCAACAGGTCAATCTGGATTACGCATTATGCAATTCGAGTAACTAGCCAGCCTCCACACAATCTATACAGCCTTTTGCGTAGTTTTGAAAGCTAGTCTCCTGACCTCCCAATGAAAATTTCACAATCCTTGCTAGTCAATCCCGAGTTATGTTTCATGTCATTCATTAAGTTTTCTTTGGTTTTAGCTAACATATTTCTTGCCATGCATGTCGTCATGTCTCCAAATCTAGCAGGTGTTCATCCATCTCTTAGCATTTCAGAATCAATGGCCTCCTAGAGGCCAAGATCAAAGGACACTGACGGAAGTGCAACTGGAGCAACAATTGAGCGAGTGTCTACAAGTTTGTCGATCTATGAAGACACCAAGCTAATCGTAGACAAAGACATCAAGCTAAAATAGGAAGAGGTCAATGATGCATTCTAAGGCACATTTGGGGAAGACCTCGAAGACCATCAAGTCTATGTGAACATTCATAAGTCCATCTTGTACCAGATTGAATGCAGGTATCCCGCATTCCCATGCGCAGACATGATACATTGGATCGTCTTGCACACTGATCCCAAGACAATGACATTGAGCAGTGTCAGCGAGAAGAAGTTTGCTACCTTCAGGGCACATGATTATTAGAAGATGTACCATATGTCAAAGCCAGTGATCACCATGGAGACACCCTTTAACATACCCAATAATAATGCCAACTCCAACGATATCATGAAGAACTGGGTGAAATAGATGGCCAAATTTAGGATGACACCCAATCATATTTACAAGACAAAGATATTGCGGAAGGCGTATCAATACTTGATCATCTTTGCATGTTGCTTGTATTTCCAAGCAAGCACGGAGACCTTCCCCCAGTGTTGGGTGATCGTGTTGGACCAACTAACCATTGAAGGAAAAGCATGCAACTGGTCCGACATGTTGGCTCACAGGCTAAAGGAACTGGTAACATGAGCTCGACAGCTGCCCAAAGTTCAACAAGTAGAAATTTACATGTCTGCTTACATCTTGGATGAAATCTATGCCTGTTAGGAGTTCCCAGAATTGAAGTGGGCATGGAAATCAACAAAAACCTTTGTGAATACTTATTGTAAAATATTGTCCGAATGTAGCTTCAAAGGAGTTATCACACAACTGCCAGATCATTTTTTCACCCCGGTGTACAAGATGATATTTGAGTAGGATCCACCTTGCATGTCAAAGGAAGCAATGGAGGCACTGATCGATATAGTGGATTGGTATGGCTCATTGTCCGACACCTTCATACAGATGTAAAATGTGGAGAATCCTCTGCATGTTTGCTAAAGTTAGCCATGGACAAGCTCATCATGCAAGAAGTATCATACCACATCTCGGTAGGACTGTCAGCTAGGCTGCACCAGAAGAAGAAGGCACCTTCGCTCGCTCATCCATTGTGGATCAGGTTATATGAGATATGGAATTTCAAGCACGCGAATGTTGAAGTAGAGGAGATCAAGAAATATCCTTTCGACATTCGAAGCTTCAATCTGTATGACCCGCATTTTTTTGTAAAATATCACTGCGTGAGAGTACAGTTTCAATGAATCCACGGGCATGTCATTGAGTGGAGGAAGACCCATGGAGATATTGTTACAGCTTCTCCGTGCCCAATGAACCAGTTGACATCGATGTGGAATGGTTAGCAAAGCAGCGTGAAGTAGCATCCAGGAGAGCACCATCAGCAGAGGTAAACATACTGGCGTGCAACAAAGGCAAGAGGAATATTGTCGACAACACGGAGGCAGAACAAAGATGCAAGTTCAGAGTAGACCCACTTGTACAGAAAGAAACTTTGGAAATAGAGACGAAGAGGCAACAACATGACAGGAGGAACACATAAAGGCAGACAGAAAAATGGAGGATGGAGGAAACAATGAAGGAGTTGCATGAGTTGAAGGAGAAACTTTGAAGGAAGAAGAGCTGCGAAAATATAAGAAGGGAGCGTAGCAAGAACAAGTACAGTAGGGGTCACAACATGTACAGATGGATGAAACTACACCCGTACAAGTAGTAGACTCATCTGAATAGGTGGCACCAAGCAGGCAGGGTGAGCAGTCGTAGGAGTAGGACTTCAATCAAGAGATTGAACAATCACTTGAGTAGATGGATATGGATATAGAGCAGCAAGAGTTAGAGAAAGACATCGACCTCATGCCTACCACTAAGAGGTCGACCTACCAGCTTCACTGGATCTAGAAGTGGAGCTAGTCCCAAGCAACCAAGGATATACTGAGATCCTTGGAGACAATTAGGAAGAAGAGATGCACAACATATCATTCGATGAGTCAGAACATAGAGTTGTGCAATCTCGCAGAGTGTCTATTCTGGATGAAAACACATCCCTTGTACAATTTGAGGAACGAGTGATCATGTTTGACGTGCAGAAGCATCCAACAACATTGGCCGATGCTACCAGAGCATATGCTGAAGCCGCTAGCTCGAGTGTTCGCTTCCTAATAGAAAAGAACGAGTGAATGGCTAAGGATTTACAGACAACCAAGTAGGGAGGATAACTGGTTATAGCATCCAACCGAGTAGAGTCAAAGAAGGAAATACTAGATGAAGTATTGTCCCTTGAGATAGTCATGCAGGAGTTTTATTCCAAGTTTGGTACTGTGCATAAGGCAGACATCCATCTCAATGGTTGGCAGGAGTGACGTGCTAGGAGAGCACGTATCTTGTCAAATGTGCATATTGATGTTGACTACATGCAAACATGGACAATGAGATACAAGGGAGCCCCATTATACTTCCCCAAGATGATGAAGCCTAGAGCAGTCGAGCTTAAGGCACACGTCTGAAGTCAGATCCGAAACTATGAAGATCTCCTGCAACTCATCATTAGTTTGCAGGCTTCCCATGCACAAGTATTCAAGAGTATGGATGTCGTTGTGCATGCACATGTGATCCCATCTATTGGGACACTCACTGAAGAAAAGATGAAGGCACAAGTCCGACTGGAGCTTGACTTGTACTTTGACGAGTTGATGTGAATAGCCATGAGAACAAACTTGGTGCTCAGTGCAGACACCATGCACCAGTATGTCATTGGTCCGACTGCACTCAAGACAATGATGCGCATGTTATTAGACTAGTTGGATAGAGGAGCCCAAGCAATGTATTCGGATGCGATGGAGGCAAGAGTGCTAGTCAATGTTGTCATTGATGTCAATATGGCATTGATGAGATGGAAAATTTTCTTGTGATGCGTGATGTTTCCCTAACCCTATGGAAATCCTAACTTTACATAATGCTCTAACCCTAGTTGAAGAAAACACTAATCCTAATCATATCCAAACTATTGAAGAAGTTCCAAGTGTGAAGACATTTCATATAAAACCCTATCCTAATCCTTTTACATATCCTAATGAAACCCTAGTTCTACTATGTATTTTCAAATGAATAAAACCCTACATAGATGAATCTTTAGGCATTAAAATATTAATCCATATATACATGAATACCCAAATCCTAGATGAAGCTTTAGGCATTAAAATATTAATGCAAGTCCCTTTTAATATCCTAGCCTTATTGAAGCATACACACCATATATGCATGAATACCCAAATCCTATCAAATATACCTTTATCCATAAAATGGAAAACCTTTTTTATGATGCCTTTATTATATAAAAATAAATACTCTATTAAAATAAACTCTTAATTCCCAAACACCTACGAAAACATCATATAGCTATGAACCTTACCATTACCATATAACATGACATACTTGTTCCCTATGACCATACATGGAAGACAATGTATAATTGCAGCATGTACATGGCAGATGGGATACAATTGCAGACAAGGCCTTTTTCATGGCAGACAAGACTTTTGATGAGATATAACAGTCACATGGCCGACAAGTCTTTGTGCATGGTGTTTTATATGGTCCATCTTTCACATGGAAAACAAATGTAATGCATACATCACATGGTAGACCATATAAAATTTGATTCCCAAATAAAATACACATGATGTGCTGAAAATTTGTATAACCTTAGTGCTATAATTGAATATATTAGTGATCCAAAATGGATCTTGAAAAGAAGCTCTAAGTCTAAGTCTTCAAATATGTTTAAAAAAAAAACGCAAACAGAGTATGGCGGAGAAACCATGACAGAATGGTGGAAAACCCAAGTGCAGTGAGGAGTGAAGAAGCGCATCCTTAATGCCCCAAAGCCGTTGGATCTATGGGATCAATGGATGAGATTGAATCACATGTAAATCCGAGAATAGAACCAAGTCAAACTTCGGGCTAGAGAATCAGTGGCTACGTCAATAGGACATGTGGCAACCCGAGATAGAGTCACAGGTTTGTGGTGTTGTTAGTGCAGTGGATGAGGTGGCAGTTGGAGATCGGCTCACAGCATCAAAGATGTGGAATAGGGTTAAAAGCAGAAAATGTGATTAATGAGGTCAAATGTTGTTTACCTCTAAACCTATTAGGCAGCCGACCCGACGGATTTATGAATAAAGTAGCGAACCTTTTGAGTTCCATGGTAAACGGTATTTCAGGTGGACTTCAGGAGGTAAGTGTTATTGGAAGGGTTGCCTCTGATTCCATACACTAGCTGACACATAGAACACCGTAGGAGAGAGAAAACCACTTTTTCGAGCGAGTAATCTCTGTGCAAATGGGCCACCCGAAATTGTCGTCAGCTGTTGGATTAGCAATCACGGATCAGACGGTGGAGATTGAGCGAGATATTTGATGATCGGGGTGGATACGAACCATCGGATGAAGGTAGATCAAACAGTGCGGAATGTCAAAGGGTGTTGGTGGATGAGGCATGATAGCTATCTGATCCATCTATTTCGGGAATTGTGTTAGAGGAAGTTTGACGGTCAGGTCCACCCATGCCCACTAGTCCCTTCGTTGGTAAACTTTTACAGTTTCCACAAGGGTAATGAAACGGTGTTAAAAATGACGATTAACATAGAAAACACAAGAGAGATGCAAACAGAGGGACAGAGGCACGAAGAGGGAGAGGCTAGTACTCTTTTAGACTCAAGGATTTCGAGTGAATCCCTGTGTTAATGTCATTGTTGTGTTAAGACTTTGTTTGAGCTCACACTTGTAATAATATGTTCTTTAAGACATAATATAGAGGTCAACACTGATAGCTTGGACAAGGAGACATAGCTAGGGGGTCTGGCGAACTCCTTCATTATTTTGACTGTGTTGATGTGTGTTTATTATGTTTTATAATTGTTCATTGTCTATATTATTCACAAACTTTTTGAGCCTTTGCACTAAATAATATAGGCATTCCTGCACAGGAGTCTGTAGTACCTTTTCTCCTTAATTTAATATCCATTTTCGGATCAAGTGGTATCAAAGCATTTGGTTTGGTTAAGGTTAGACAAGCTTGTGCTGGATTTTGAATGCTAACTAGATTAAAGCTCAGACTAGGAGAAGGAGAACTTGTTGAGGCTAATCCAGAGATTGGAAGAATCTATTATCATAGGATAATGGTAGAAGAATCTCCATTGGGATCAGAATCTCAATTTATAGAAAGTTTTAAGACACTCCAAGCCATGGTGGAAGAAATGTGTCTGGAATTTAAGAAAGCTCGAGGTGAAAGCACTTCAACACCTAAACCAAACAAATGAGCAGAGGAACCTTTTCTAGTTGCCCCTCCAGAAGGCAAAGGGAAAGGGGAAATGCCTCCTCCACCATCTACTCCATCATCACCTTCATCATCTTCATCATCTTCTTCACATAACACTAGCTCTTCTAGAAGAAGAAGAAAACTTCCTTAATCAAATTAGATGTGAAGTTTGATTTGCCAATTTATGATGGAGAACTCAATGCAGAAAAGCTAGATTATTGGATAAGACAAATTGATGTATATTGCAGGGTACAGAACATTGATTCAGAAAGGAAGAAGATTCAGTTGGCTAGCCTTCAACTTGGAGGAATTGCACTAGTATGGTGGGAAGGCATTGGGCAAGACACAAGCTAATATGAAAAAACATGGTAAAATCATTTCTACCTAGAATGAATTTGTTTCTGCTATCAAAAAGCAATTCTATCAATTAGCTTACATGCAATAGGCAATGATGAGTTAGCAAACTCTTTGTCAGTTGAAGGGTCAAAGTGTACAAAGTTATACTCAAGAATTCAGAAAGAGAGCTTTAACTCTAGGTACATCATTAGATTCACCTGAGACTTTATTGAAGTATATAGGTGGTATTCCTAGCTATTTAAAGCATACTATTCTCATGTTTAATCCCACTAGCTTAGATGATGTATCAGTTCAAGCCACACATCTAAAAGCTAGAGGTAAGAATGTAAACCTAGAGGTTGGGGAACATCTAAATATTATGTAAGCAAGAGCAAGGAAAAGAAGAAACTGGAATGGAAGGAGAGGAAAGCAAACACTGTAAAGAAGGATAAACCTTCATGCACTCATTGCAAGAAAGAAGGACACGATGAGGCACACTGTTGGTTTTTGCATCCAGAACTAAAACCTAAAAATTTCGGTGGAAAGGAGAAAAAGAACGCAACTGCTATTTAGAAAGACTTGGGTTTAGATTTAGGCGATGAAACAACTATTACAGCCACAGGTATTAAAGGTAAAGATTCTAAATCATCCACAAGTAATTCTGCACAATTTGTTGATAATGAAAGTAATGAGAGGGAAAGAAATGAGCTTTTTCGTATTAGAGTAATTTCCAAGCATAATAAGATTGATACTTTGTTTGATAGTGGATCACAAGTAAATTTGATTTCTGAAACGATTGAAAATAAGTTGGGATTACAAACAAAACCTCATGAGAAGCCATATCCATTAGGTTGGGTGTGTGATAAAACAAAGCTACAAGTAACAAGACAATGTAAACTTAGGTTTTCAATTGGATCAACATTTATAGATGAGGTTGAGTTAGATATAGTTCCATTGGATATATGTGGTATTGTTTTGGGAAGTCCATACTTGTATGATAGGAAAGCTATTTTCTATAGAGCTGAGAATACGTATCAATTCACTAAAGATGGAATAGAATATATTGTAAGAGCTCATAAACTTCAAGTTAACTATTCTCTCATAAATGTGGGACATGTCAAAAGAATTGTGAATTCAAGTAAGCAATTTTACTAATGGTTGTAAAGGCAAAGGATCCTGAAAATTCCAATGCATTTGAAGGTTGTGATTCTAGACAGAAAGTTGATTTAGTTAAAGTTGTTTTAGAGTATGATGTTCTATTTCAAGAACCTAAAAGTCTACCACCCAAGTGAGAAATAGTACATGATATTTATTTGCAGCAAGATGCTCCATTACCTAACATTGGAATGTACAGGTTGTCAACTTTAGAGAATGCTGAGATAAAGAAGTAGGTACAGGAATTGCTCAATAAAAGGTTTATATGACCAAGAACATCACCATATGGATCTCCAATCGTGCCGGTGAGAAAGAAAAATGGTTTGTGGAGAATGTGCATTGATTATAGAGCACTAAATAAAATAACAATCAAGAATCATTATCCTCTTCCTCATATTGATGATCTATTAGATCAATTGAAAGAAGAAGTTTACTTTTCTAAGTTAGAATTGCGAAGTGGTTATCATCAGGTTAGAGTGGCAGAAGAGGATGCATGGAAGACTACTTTCAAGACAGAGCAATGATTGTATGAATGGTTGGTTATGCCTTTTGGATTAACTAATTCTCTTGCTACATTTATGAGAGTCATGAATGATGTACTCAGACAATTTAATGATGATTTTGTAATAGTTTATTTAGATGACATTCTTTTTTTTAGTAAGACATGGGAAGACCATGTAAATCATGTGAAACAAACTTTATATGTTTTAAAAAGAGAAAATCTCTATGTAAAACTGTCAAAATGTAAATTTGGCAGAACATCTTTAAATTATTTGGGTCATATTGTAGGGGGTGGTGAATTGAATATAGATCCCTCTAAGGTTGAAGTCATTGTGAATTTGCCTAAACCCAAATCTATTATAGAGGTTAGGAGCTTCCTAGGGGCAACACAATACTGGAGAAAGTTCATTGCTAACTTCTCATTGATTGCAGCTCCATTACATGCTTTAACAGGATTGAAACAGGTGTTTAAGTGGGGAGGCAAACAATAGAAATCCTTCGACACCTTAAAAGAGAAAATTAGTACAACGCTAATACTAGCACTACCAGATCTTCAACATCCATTTGAAATTGAGACAAATGCAGTGACTATGCCATGGGAGCAGTGTTGATGCAATAGGAAAAACCCATATGCTATCATTCTGAGACATTTACTTCTGCAGTAGTTAATTATCCCACATATGATAAAGAATTGTATGCATTAGTACAAAGTGTGAAAAAGCGGAAACATTACCTAATGGGTAAAGAAACAATCATACATATAAATCATCAACCACTTCAATATTTGCACTCACAAACTAAATTGCAGCAATCAAGATATTATAGGTGGATGGGTTTTCTACAGCAATTTCATCTTGTCATCAGAGATAAGAAGGGCATACACAATAAGGTTGCAGACATGTTATCAAGACCAATCATAAATGCATATACTACACTTAACCATAACTCAATAATGCATGAAAGTTACATTGAACAATATGCTCAAGATATAGATTTTAAAGATGTATATGCAACTTTAAGTCATGGCAAGCAAGTAGAAGAATTGGATTATTATATAAAGGACCAACTCTTTATATCATTTGGGAAAGTTATGCATTCCACAAACTGAAAGAGTTAACATAATTCGAGAAGCACATACTTCTCTCATATCAGGTCATTTTGGTGTAAGTAAAATAGTTGCACAATTGCAAAGGTTTTGTTATTGGCCAAGAATGCATGAGACAATTTCTAGATATATGAAAGGGTGTACTATGTGTGCTACAAGCAAGCCCAATAATAGGAAATTAGGCTCAAATGTTCAAATCCAAGTAAATCAAGATGGATAGAAATTGGACAAGTGAAGGAACTATATCCTCACTTGCTCGATGGCTAAAACCAACTTTTGGTGGTCCAAAATCTTTTCAGTGGGAAGGTGTGATCCAAAATGGATCTTGAATAGAACCTCTAAGTCTAAGTCATTAAATATGTTAAAAAAAAATGCAAACAGAGTATGGCAGAGAAACCATGACAGAATGGTGGAAAACCCAAATGTAGCAAGGAGCGAAGAAGCGCAACCTTAATGCCCCAGAGCCGTTGGATCTATGAGATCAACAGACGAGATTGAATCGCATGTAAATCCGAGAATAAAACCAAGTCAAACTTCAGGTCAGAGAATCAATGGCTATGTCAATAGGACATGTGGCAACCCGGGATAGAGTCACGGGTTTCTAGAGTTGTCAGCGTAGTGGATGAGGTGGCAGTCAGAGATTGGCTCACAGCATCAAAGACGTGGAATAGGGTTAAAAGTGAAAAATGTGATTAATGAGGTTAAACGTTGTTTACCGCTAAAACTCATTAGGTAGCGGAACCGATGGATTTATGAATAAAATAGCAAACCTTTTGATTTCTGTGGTAAACGGTATTTCGGGCAGACTTTAGGCAGTAAGTGGTATTGGAAGGGTTGCCTCTGATTCCATACACCAGCCAACACGTAGCACGTCGCAGGAGAGAGAAAACCGCTTTTTCAGGTAGGTAATCTCCGTGTAGGTGGGCCACCCAAAATGGTCATCAGTCGTTGGATTAACGATCACGGATCAAACGGTGGAGATTGAGCGAGCTGTTTGATTATTGGGGTGGATGTGAACCATCGGATGAAGGTAGATAAAATGGTGTAGAATGTCAAAGGGTGTTGGCAGACGAGGCATGACAGTTGTTTGATCCATTCGTTTTGGGATTCTTGTTAGAGGAAGGCCGATGGTCAGGTCCATCCGCACCCACTGGTCCCTTCATTGTTAAACTGTTATAGTTTCCATGAGGGTAATGAAACGGTGTTAAAAACGATGATTAACACAAAACATGCAAGAGAGATGCGAACAGAGGGACAGAGGCATGAAGAGGGAGAGGCTGGTACTCTTTTAGACTCAAGGATTTTGAGTGAATCCCTGTGTTAATGTCACTATTGTGTTGATACTCTGTTTGAGCTCAAACTTGTAATAATATGTTCTTGAAGACATAATATAGAGGTCGACATAGATAGCATGGACTAGGAGAAGTAGCCAGGGGGTTTGGTGAACTCCTTCATTATTTTGACTGTGTCGATGTGTGTTTATTATGTTTTATAATTGTTCATTGTCTATATTATTCGCAATCTTTTCAATCCGTTGCACTAAATAATATAGGCATTCCTGCACATGAGTCTGTAATACCTTTTCTCCTTAATTTAATATCCATTTTCGGATCAATTACTATCATGGAAATCCCTTTTAAAAGAAGTTAAGTTTGTTTGCCATACACAATAAAGTTATCTACCATATATGAATTTAAGCTATGAAAAATATAATTGTTTATGAACTGACCTACACATTGGCCTACTCATATCAGCTTACTTCAAGAGACATGTCTCTTCATTGGAAGACAAACTAGTATATATTGATGCCTAAACTTATCATTCTAGCCAAAAATTCGGTGAGCATTTCAGAGAATATTTTCGGTGAAAATCACAGGAATTCAGAATGAGACAGCAAGGAGACCAAGGAGGATTTTTAATCCTTGTTTTGGCATTTAAGATATCTCTTATAAATTGAGATCTACAATTGATTGAAGGCTTGGATTATGTAGCACATTCACCTATGAAGGAACTAGAGAAGTCACCTGAAGTGTTACTTGCGGTGAAGCTCAGTTTGCAGAATTGGAAGTCTTCGGATCTATGTGTATAGATTGAACATATAAAAGTTTGGATCATTCATACCTACAACAGATTAAAGCTTGGACTAGGTAGGACAACCACAAGTCTAGGACCTAGACTAACAATTATCACTTCAACTCAGACTTGTTGTTCCAACTCGGATATGTGGAATAATAGTTGCAAAGAAGGCTCAAACTTGTTATTGTTCGAATCTAAATTTGAGGAAAGTTTTGTGATTATATCCAAAAACCTGTGACAATATCTTGGACTAATGATGATGGAGCTTAGAATTAACTTCAATCTTATACTTTGAAGTTATTATAGAAGCATAAAAAATTGGACTTGGGCAATTCGAGTGTGGCTACTTGGAGTCTTGAGAACAATCACTTGTTAAGGCTTGAACAGTGATAAAATTTTGTTTGAACAAGGTTGAAGGAGCATTGTTTTTGAAGATCTTGTAGCATCATTTATGAGCAGTCCTATAGCAGCATACTATGCATAGTTTGGAGAAGTTTTTTTTTTGAGACACCCTTTTTGAGCATCCTATCGACATCTTGGAGTTGCCTCTTGAGTATTTTTGGAGGACACTTAATCATCATTGAAGCAGACTTGAAGTGGATAGATCTTGTTTTTGAGGAAAAATCTTGAAGACTATTTTGGAACCTTGTAGATCTTCGAGAGTACTTTGCAATTTTCATTGAAGACCAATTGAAGGGAATTGAAAGCATAATAAAAGTTGATCTTGGAGACATCCTTGGAGATCATGATGCACTATTGAAGACCCTCTTAGAATAACCTTGGAGAATTTTGTTTGGGTATGATGAAGAGTAGTGGTGACATCTTCTAAGAGAACAATGTTGTCATTAACAAAGTGACATGGAGACTAAAGTGAAAACTAAGCGAAGATTGAAAGGGCTCGTTGAAGAATACATTGGGAGCCTTGAAGTATAACCAAATACATATTAATGAATTAAAGGGAGGGTTGGAGCCCAAGAGGTTGGAGCCTTGAAAAGACAAGGTTGGTGCCTTGGAGGATAGGGTTGGAACCCTAGAGGATTAGAGTCCTCAAGAAACCAGGTCGAAGCGTGAACCAGATATAGGGTTGGAGCCCTTGAGGTTGGTGCCTCAAAATTGATAAGGTTGGAGCCTTGGAAGTCCAAGTTGGTACTTGGCAAATAGAGGTTAGAGCCTGGGAAATTAAAAATCAGTGCCTTCATCTAGGGTTGGAGCCCTACATATATTGTACTTGATTTATTGTAAAGAATAAATTAATAAAAGAATTTATTCTTATTATTCATTTTGTGTTCTAAATATAAGTGATCTAACTGGTAAAAGTAACAATTGAAAATAAATACTGATTCACCTCCCCGCTCTCAATATTTCCAACAATTGGTATCAGATCCAGTACCTTCTCACAAGCCCAAGAAATTAAAGGTTGATCCTTAGAGCACAAATGGCGAAGCCAAAGAAGAAAGCATCCAATCCTCCTAAAGATGTCTCTTCGTCAACCATCAAAATAGAAGACAATCAAATTGGGAAAGTTCCATTGTTCAATGGAAACTTTGATGTATGGAAGGTAAGAATTAGAAATTTCTTAATGCCTCAAGGCGTTGGAGTATGGGAATCAGTGATTACTGATAGCATGATGGATGGTGAATCCAAGGAGTAGAATACAAGAGCAATGAAGACAATTTTGAATGGGCTACCAAATTCTATAAAGGCCAATTTGGAAAAATGTGTTGGCATTGTGGTTCTGGTGTGATTATATGTTTCAGATGTTGTACTTGATGGCAACACCCATGACATGACTCCCATTTGATGAAAAATAAAGAAGTACGCAGGAGAACAGATCAGGAGGTGCGTACCCGCAGCCATACCGTGCAGAAACCGCGCCCAAATACGCTGGTCACCCATTCATGGGGTGCGTACCCCAGTCCACACATTCCAAGGCAGTTAAGCGCCCACCCATGGGGTTTCTCAGTGGTATTTAGCCAACAGTATTGGGTTATCATGGTTTTGGCCCGCGGTATTGATTATTTTATTATTATTATTTAGCCCCATGATCCTTGAATTGAGGAAGAGCTAGCCTATATAAAGCAAAGGAGATCATTTGGCTTAGGCATCTTTTGTATCTTGAATATCTTAAGATCTAATCTATTGGGTTCTCGGTTCTTAAAAGATCGATTTATAAAGGAGAAGGTAGAAGCGAATTGGCGAAGGGTGATCTCTTGAGCACAAGTTCAGATCTGAGCATCTGAGGTTATTTCAGCCCTAGTTCAAGGTACGCAGAAGCGCCGAAGGTTCAGTGCGTGGGTACGCAGAGGCGCCGAAGGCTCAGTGCGTGGGTACGCAGAGGTGCCGAAGGTTACCTGCGTGGGTACGCAGAAGTGGCAAAGGCCCAGTGCGTAGGTACGCAGGGCGACAGTCGGTCAGGTGCGTGCTTTCTGCAACAGCACGCGGCGCGATTATTCCTTTGGGTGCGTACTTTCTGGAAAGTACGCGGCGCGATAGTGTCATTGGGTGCGTACTGTACGCAGTGCAGTGAAAGCAGAAGTGCGTGTCCACGCAGTCCAGCAAGAAGGAGAACTGCGGGTATACGCAGAGAGGCAGAAGGTGAACTGCGTAGCAACGCAGGCCAGTAGAAGGAAAACCGCGTATCTGTGTTAAGATCTTCTGTTGATTGAATTTTTCTGTTGAAAAAGGTGTTCTGGGTTTTGTTCTGTTATTGTTGATCTGGTTATTACAGTTAACTGTATAATTTACATGTACTTGATAATCATTTGATGTATATGGATCCAGTTTGAAAATTTATGAAAAGTGGTCCTTGAAAAGAAGTAGGGGGTTGTAGCTCCCTTTCAGGAGAGACTGGAAAACGAGAGAGAGTTGAAGCTCTCAGCAGGTTGCAGCCTGCGTACTGGTAAAGGACTGCACCAGTACAAGACCATTGTAAAAGGAGTTTCTAATTTGAAAGAAGATAGAGACATATTGCAGCAGGTGGTTTTCACCCACATTGGGTTTCCACCTTATATCTGGTGTTCCTTGATGTGACTGTCTGATTTTTCTTGTTCATGCTCATTATTTATGGTATTGGTATGCAAAAATAATTCAAAGTATAAATAAGAAAGATTCGGTAAAAGAATTTGATAATACTGATTCACCCCCCCTCTCAGTATTATTGTCAACAAAATGTTCATCAACAAAATATATATGGGACAAACTTCATGACCTTCACTCAAAAGGAGCATTGACCATGACCTATCATCAAGAAGATGATGGAAAGAAAGAAGGAAATCTAGAACCCATCAAGAAAGCTGAAAATAAGAATGATGGCATTAAGGCCAGAGAAGACCTAGAAGAAGAAGAAAGCAAAGAAGAATTTGAAGAAGATTTCCTGACTAAACTTTTAATTTCCATGGAAGAGATTAACAGTTTGAAAAAGGAAAATGAGGAACTTAAGAAGAAAGCACAAAATGGTTACTAGGACAAGAGTGTAGGTTTTAACCCTGTACAGAAATTACCTGCATACAAATTCTAAAAACATAGAAAATAAACAATGCGGGAGCATAACACATAAAACACGTATACACAGATATTTTCCCCTGGATCCCAAAACCGGGACCACTAGCTTGATTTTTCATTATGTTCCTTTCAATGTTATAATACATATTTATACATGCCAAAGAATCCAATACCATGGACTGAAAACCATCGCATCCAAAACCATGTCCAAAAAACATGCACAAAACCATAGGTAGGTCTGCCCAACCTAATATGAGGTCCAAAAAAAAAAAAAAAAATCTAGGGCACTACCCCGGACCCCGTAGAGGGGGGTTACTTCCACCCCTCAAACCCCCTGTGACCCTCTTGCGACACAATTAGCGCAACGAAGGGGGGGCTCCACCCCCCCGTCTAAGCCCCCGGTTAACTAGGTGGGCTAGTTGTGGAAAGAATATAACACAACCCAACATTCTCCCACTTGTTGTTTTCTTTCCACAAGGGGCCACAAGAGAGCTTAGTCACTTATCCAGACCTGCAATGCCCATTGTTTCTCTACACCAAGAGTACTTCTCGGAGCTCAC
>APFE030917142.1:37630-114978 GCA_000404065.3 Pinus taeda | reverse complement strand
CATAGTAGTATGTTGTTGTGATTCTACAGGTCCCTTTTGAAGCTGAGCAGACAAAGAGCAAGCAGCAAAACTCTATCAAGAAGGAGAGGGAATTGAGCGCAAGACTCAGGTTGGCCCTCTTGGTTCTCCTCTCATCTATTTTCATAAAAGTAATCAACAGTAGAATTTGATTGTTTGTTTCTAAGATAGCCACACATCTTAGTGGGAATAGCAGCATCCGTGTGGACACTATTCCCGTATAACAATATGTGGATAGAAGCATGCAATACAATAGTTTATTTACAAAACCGGAGCCCTCACAAAATACATGGCATGATCACACCCAAAGAGGATTTCTCTAGGAGGAAGCCAGATGTTTCCAAGGATAATAGGAAAAAGTTAGAGCCTACAACTGGAATGGGGATCCTTGTAGGATACACAGAGACACGTCATAACTATTGTGTGTATTTTCCCTCACTGAGGATGAAAGTGACGAAGATAGATGTTAGATTTGATGCAAAGAAGGTTATGAGAATTTATCTAGAGAAATAGTTGAGTATTCCACCAGAGGAGGAAATTATAGCTCCAAAGGAGGAGCCTTAGTCAAAGCTTGAAGATGTTGTGGAGTAGTCACATGTGGAGGAGCGGAAAGGAGGCCGAGTGAAGGCACGCACTTAGCCACAATATTCCAAATAGGGGAGGAAGAGAACCACAGAAGTTGATAGGTTGGTGTAGGATACGCAAGAACATGTGGGAGCTCCTACATTCTTACGCAGTTAGAAGAGATCACTAAACAGATATATCGGTTATATGGCACTGATGACATAACTCATTGATTTTGAGCCTTCTTCATTTGAGGAGGTAGTTTCCCAACTAGTGTTGGTAGATGCCATGGTGGAGGAGTACGACCCCATTGTGAAGAAAAATGTATAGGAGGTGGTGCCAAGACTATAGAAGAAGTCATTGGTTGGTTCCATATGGATATACAAAGTGAAACATACGGAAGATGGCAATATCGAGAAGTACAGGGCCGGTTTTGTGGCCAAAGGATTTTCATAGATAGAGGGAGTTAATTATGAGGAACATTTTCCCATGTTGAAATATACTCCTCCATCGAAACCATTCTAGCATTAGCTATGCAGATGGGGTGGAAGATCCACCAAATGGATGTGATTTTTTTCTTCCTTAGTGGAGTGGTTGAGGAAGATATTTATATAAAGAAGCCTGAGGAGTTTGATACATTTGATAGGGAGACACATGTGTGTAGACTCAGGATATCCCTTTATGGTCTCAAGCAAGCACCCCGTGGTTGGTATAATCGGATAGATAGATATCTCAGTGGATTGGGCTTCACCAAGAGTGAAGTAGATTCCAATCTCTACTACATTGTGGTACATGGCAAATTGTTCATTCTAGTTTTGTATGTAGATGACTTGATACTGAGAGGGGATGAAAAATTGATCTTGTATTCAAGGAGGACCTTGCAAGAGAGTTTGAGATGAAGGACATGGGTTTGATGCACTACTTCTTTGGTTTGGAGGTATGGCTAGAAGATGGAGAGTTTTTTGTGGGTCAAGGGAAGTATACCTTTGAAATACATCATAGATTCCATATGCACGACTGAAAGCCTATGGACACTCCTCTAGCTACCAACTAGAGGAATGAGGATGAATATAGGAGAGGAAGTAGATGCCACCATCTACAAACAGTTGGTGGGTTCCTTGATGTATCTGGTGAACACGATCCCTGACATATGTTATGCAGTTAATCAGTTGAGTCAATTTATGGTTAAGCCTACCAAGCTTCAATGGAAAGTAGCAAAACAAGTGCTTAGATAGTTCAGAGGCACAACATTTTTTGGTTTATGGTATAGGAGGACTGATGGTGTGAAGCTCCAAGTCTTCACTAATACAGATTGGGGAGGGATTCCATCATATAGGAAGAGCACTTCATACTCTATCTTCAGTGTTAGGTCAACAATTATTTCCTAGTATATCAGGAAGCAAAGATTTATGGCACCCAGCTCAGCAGAGGCCAAGTATATGGTTGCTAGTCAAACAGCATGCGAGGCCATTTGGATAAGGAAAATTCTTATTGGTATTTTCAGTCAAGAGATGGATCCTACTGTGATTTACTTTGATAATTAGAGTTGTATCAATCTCTTTCAAAATCCAATATTTCATGACAGGTCCAAGCACATTGATATCAGGTACCATCGCTTGAGAGATTGTGTGTAGAGGAGAATCATGATGTTGCACTACATTCCAAAAAAGGAGTAGGATGTAGATATTTTGACAAAGGAATTGTCAAGAGGAAACTTTGAGTTCCACGGGCGCGGGATAGGGTTCATGCATCACCCTTTTCTTGCTAAGAGGGAGAGTTAAAATGTAGCAAGAAAATGCTTCTTTTGACTTGTGTCTAAGTTGAATGGAGAAATTTTATTTTCCACATCAACAAGATGACTTGTATTGTAGTTACATGGAGTGACATGGCTTTGTCTCCTAGTTAAATTAGTAAATTTGAGTTTGTGGGCTAGAAGTAAAGTTGGGCATATATTCATTGTTAAGATCTAGAAAGCTAGAGTTATTGATAGTTATACTTGGTTATTTGAGCTCTAGTAACTTGGTGAGCCAGTAGGACTTCAATTGAGTGGTTATAATAGTTGTTAACTCATTGATATCTCTATTAACTAATCAATTTTCTAAAAATAAAACCATTCATGCATGGAATTCGAATTGCCTAGTTTGAGTGGAGGAAAAGGCACATTGCAATCATCAATTATATACTAGTTGATTGTACAGATTTTTTTCATTGAGAATGTGGTCAATTTCCTCAACGATTGCGCAAGAAAATAGGAGGAAAGATGAGGCCTATTTTGGCTAAGTGTTGGTCAGAGATAGTCAGTGAGCAAGAGATCAGAATTGCAGTCCAGGGTGTGCTTCATGTGTGAAGCAGCGATTGTAATTGATCCATATTCTCATCTGAATTAATGCAAAGCAGTAGAGGAGTTTTTCCCAATTGGTTTCCCCTGAATAATCATTGTGTCCTTGTGTGTTAATGGTTGCATGTTATTTCATGTGTTTCTATCATGTGTTTTCTTTTCTACAAAATAGTAGAAGAAATTTGTGTATCTTGATTTCAGTTTGAATTCATTAGCAATAGAAAAAAATTCATTTTCTACAAATCATACTTCTAGTGAAGCCAATCCTTCATTTTTACTTATTCACATATAAAAATATCAAAAATTAGTAATAGAAATTAAGTTATGGTAAAACGAAATTTCATCTTTTTATGTACATTTACATGTAATAAATTTAGTAAATAAATTTATTTACATAATTATTCCCTTGAAATATCTTTTCCAAAATCATTTCAATTGGATTATATAAATCTAGATGTACCTCTATTACTAGTTGGAAGAGAATTGGGGAGAAGGTAGCAGGCTAGATTTAAATAATATATCTTTAAATGTCAGGGCCTATTGAAAACTGTTAGTAAAAGTGAAAACATCAAAAATATTATGTGCAACTAATGTTTCCAAATACTTATGAAATGGATCAATTAAGTGTATATAGAAGTTAAATAAATAACTCAATGGCTTTTCGAATGAATCAAATTGTTGGGAACATCCTGATGCTCTAAGTATCAGTACTTGTAAAGGGTTCATTTGAGAAGAAGGCATAAATTGTCCTGAGATGAACATTAGATAAAATTGAAGAATTAAAAGTTGTTGATGTTCATACTTACGGCCTTGGAAATGATTTTCATGTTTTCTCAGTAGTACACTTGATGAGTGTTCAGTGCCTGAGTGCTCAAGATGCCGGCATAATGTATGCAAAAATTGGGAAAAAAAATAAACTCAAACCGAGGAAAATTAAGAAAATCCAAATCATAATTTACATTAATGTTACAAATAATAGTACAACATAACTGGGGTTTCTTTACAAAATTTTATCTTCCACAAGTGTCAACCGAAATAATGAGATTAAAATTATTATCGAATTTGAAGTTATGTACCTGAAAATTTTCTTTGTTTGAAGAAATTTTCTCATTTTTCAAAATGCACATTTCAAATTCTTATACATTTGAATTATTGCAGATTTTTTATTGTTGATTTACTTGATGTTGATTGTGCTTATTGTTTGCTGGTTTTTATTAGCTGATTTTGTAGCTTCTTTTTCAGGATAAATATTAGTTGGTTGATTGATTGATAAGTGTATTTTCAAAATTCACTTTATTTGTTTGAATGGCATTTACTTATTATTTACTTTCTTCTTCAATAGATCCATCATAATTTATATCAGCAGCATTATTTTGGTTCAGAGAAGCTAACTTATTGATTATAGCACATTCTGGATCAGTGTTACTTATTTCAACAACATTTATTTTCTATTAAAATTGTTGGTTGGTAGTGTTTGCATTTTTAGTTTGTAGTGAATCTGCATTGTTATTTTGTGCCAATGACTCTTCAACCAAAGTCATATCTTTTGGTTCTTTACAATTGTTAGAATTACAAGAAAGAGACACCAAAATTTTAAACCATCCAACTAATTGAAACTCAGAAGAAAATCTTTGCATCGAAATGTAAACAAATTAATTTAAACCTAATGAGAAAATCATCTAGAGACTCACCTTCCCATCTCCGCAATGCTTCTAATTGATTACAAACCTTTTCACAATTATATTCTTGAAAAGCATGAAATAAAAATTTTGAAAACTCATCCCAACTATATACAGAGAAAATTGGTAGTGATTGGAACTAGTCTTCAGCTTTACCTATCAAATTAAGACTAAAGATCCTACAAATAACATCTTCGTCATATCAAAATTATTATAATCTAAAATAAATCGAAGGAGGCAATCAAAAGAAGAAACCTTACCATTGTATTTTATTTTTGACAAGAGCCTTACTGCTTTTATTGGAGTGGTTGCTGGAGGAGGTCAGGTAAAACAACTCCAAATAGATAATTTTGAAGGAGTCAATGAAAATAAGTAAAACTTAAAACCAAAATGTTTAGCAATACAACTTAATTTTGCACTCCTTCTAGGACCAAAAATGTTGATGGCGAAAAATGACCTCATCAACATTTGGGAAGGTCATCTAGTCATAGTCATGAATCAAACTCCTATGCATTTAAATGATGGCTCCCACTGGATATATTGGGTCCAGTGACCCTATCTATCCTCGTTGACTTGTGTTATTTCTATTACTTACCAACAAGAAGAGAGATATCAGATCTACTCTCTTGTTGCTAGCTTGCAAGAAAGTAGTCCTCAAGCTAAATTGAGGGCTCATCTAAGCCACACCTAAATTTCTCCCCTATGTAAGAGGACTTCAAAGAATACATTGTTTAAATCTAAATGCAAATCTACTTGAAGATGCAAATGATAGAAAATAAATCTATCTCGATTAGGAAGATGTGGATATTGTCCCAACTGAGAGCAAGGTAATAAAATGAATGAGGATTTAACATGTCTCTTTTATTATGAGTATCAGAATATGGAAAATGTTCTAATAGCTGAAACAATGAGAACATGACATACTTTGTATGGAGATTTTAAACAGTGAATAATTAACCATTAACACTAGGAAATAGTTCGCTTGATCCTAATGTCAATTAAATTGAATGAAGATAGCAAATTTACGAGTAAATAGTTACTAAGAAATTCAATTTTAACACATGAGAAAAGATAAAATCAACAACAAATCCATAAAACTAGTAGATTAGATAATTGATCTACAAGACAACCATTTTCACATTAAATATAAGTGCACAATATGAAGAATTTACATTGATTTGTCATCAAAAGATAAATTTTGCTTTTTAGATAAAAGTATTTAAAAAGAAATTGATGAAACATGGTCTCTTTACTTTGTTTATCCAAATATCTCCAACAATCCTTTCGAAATAATCATCTTTGCCAATAAGAAGAAGAAATACAAGAGTGCAAACTTTGCCTCCTTAACAAAGATTGAATGTTGAAAAGAAAAACCCCCACTAACCTAGATCTGAGATTTCCTCTCATCTTAGAGCTAAGGATCTCATTATAAAAGTGAATAGACTCTCTAAGTTGCACAGGAGAGGAACCCTTCCCTCATTCTCTAAAACATTATAATTTACGAAAGGAATCCCAAAATGGAGAATTGTTGGAGAAATTTTGGATCCATCTATTTTGAAGCTGCAAATCCTCTTCCTTTCCTATGTCATTGCAATAGAAATTCTCCAAGATCTATTTGTCTCATCCTCTTCAACAAATCCCCTACAAAAAAACAATAAAAATTCAAATTGAAATCAATAAATTTGCAAATCAATTTGAAAATACCAAATTGGAAAAATGAATTCCTCCAGTTAAATTTTAATCAAATCAACAAAATAAAATAAAATTGTGCTTCTCATTGCTCCATGTAATGATCTCTTTAGCCTAAGGGGACAGAATCAAATGAATTTGCAACAACCAAAACTATTAGCAAATCAAATTCCAAAACTAAACTCAGAAAATTGGTTTTTTGTTACAAATTTTGAGTTCTATTTTCTGATATTTTTTAGGCATAGTTAATGACCAGATCTAGTCATGTAACTACTCCGAAAGTCTTCTCCATAATTTTAGCTTTCTAACAAGCTATCCTAGGCCTCATTTGGCCAAGTAAAACTGAAGATATAACTCTCCAAAATTGATGTCAAAACTGCCAAAATTCTAAAAAATACATACTCAAGTAATATTTTAGTATTTTTATTAATATATATAAATTAAAAATAATATATACAGTTTATTAATATAAAAATAAATTTAACATCATTATCAATTTAATAAAAAAAAATAATTGAATCAAATAATCATTAATATTTACAAATCGAAATTAGAAAAAATAACTAGAATTTATTTAAAAATATAAACTAACTAAAATACAAGAAGAAAAAAAATTATATCAAATTAAATTGCATTAAAATATTAAAAAGAAATTTTAATAATATTTAATTATTTAAATAAAAAAAATAAAAAAAAAAAAAAAAAAATAAAAAAAAACCTTTAATAAATTATTAAAACAAAAAAGGGGCTTTTTGTTTAAATGAGCCCAAAGGTTTTATAAAGGAGTCTGGGAAGGAGGAGATGGGTCCACGTGGAGTGGGTATTTTTTTCATATCACATTTATTTTAAAACTATGAAATTTTTATCTTATTTATACTAATATATTAAAATTTGGATGTAGCAAAATAACAAATAGTTTAGTAAATGGGGTATTTGCTTGAATACATGTCTCATAAATAGTAAAGAGATAAAAGCTTTTGTTATGGATAAGTTCCACTAACATACTTGGGATAAGGAGCTAGGGAGAAAGAAAAAGTACTATATTGAAGTGTTTAATCTCACTCATAATCATCAACAAAAATCATACATAAAGGCCAATATTTCTTGGAAAGCCAAAATTCTTATTGCTCAGTTAAGGACTAATTCTCATTAACTGGGTTGTGAAACAGGGCACTAGAAAATGCCAAAAGAAGTGTGGGAGGAAAAAGTATATATTTTTTGTTCTTCCGTAAAATTGGAAATAGAAAAGCATTTAATTTTAGAATGTGAGGCCTTCAAAGACAATAGGGAAAGTTATGCAAATATTTTGGCAGCGAGCTCTTGGAATAATCTATTTAGTGAGGGGCTTGTTGAGAAGTTGGGAGCATTTATTATGAAGATTCGTAGGAAAAGGGCCAAATACATCAACTAGATGAAGAAGCAATCTGTCCCATAGGCCATCTTTAGTCTCGTGGATGTTAAAATAACTTTCTTTCTTTCTTTTACATTATGTGAGGGAACCTAAGGGTTGTGTTAATGTGGGAGCCCATAGGCTCGAGACGTTTCAATTTAATTTTGTTCCGAGCTCTAGGAAAGTCATATTATTATATTATTATTTTTTATATAAGAACTACTTTCACCAATGTATGAGAGGGACCGGGAAAGTCCGTAAGGGTTTAGAAATACAATTAAATTTGTTTATGGCCTCTAAGCATTGTTTTTATATTAATATTTCGTAAATATTATAATATGTACAATGTACATTAAAGTCTTGAGTCTGGTGGTTTTTGTAGATTAGTTTAAAATTGATAATTAACTAAGCAATTACTAACTAATTAAACAATTATAATTAATAATATTCACATATTAATAACAATTAATCTAATTAATTTAGGTTAATTAATTAACTAATTAAAAAATAATAATTTTGAAGTTTATAACTTAATTAATTATAATTAATTATTCAAACTAATTAAATAATTATATTCACATGTTAAAATTAATTAAATTTACAGAAATAAAATAGTATACATTTTGTATGTTTTAAAGCCTAGATAACGAAAATAACTGAACTTTGAATAAGCGTCATTTGCAAATGGTAAGTCCAAACTCGGAAAAATTAGAGCCATCGGGAATTTGGCAAGAAATCGCACGTAATGAAGCTATCGGAATGCAAATCCAAATAAAGTGAAAATCCCACAAAATAAAACAAACCAAGCAAGATAAAAGCAATTTTGACCAACTCTACATGAAGGGTCCTCATTATTATTATGAATATAATGAAGTAAAAATGGGGGTTGTTGTTTTACCACAACATGACCCAACAAAGGGTAACACGTTATGGGGGGGGAAGAGGTCCTCGTCACATAATGTATTAATTAGTTAATGGTGATGATTTTCCCATTATGGGGAAAACTCATGGCGTGAAAGACTGATGATGCCATAGCCTTCATGGCATACATGTAACTTCATCTAAAAAAGATGTTGTAATCAAGAGGAGCATCAAAGACTTCAATATAGATGAGAACTATCTTTTTGGTGAGTTCAACGAAGATGTTTTGAAATAGTCCCACAAGTGATGATGGGCGGCCGTCATATACCGTCAATGTGATGGAGGAAGTAGGGAGTTTGGGGGGTCCTAGTTTTTTCCAATCTAGCTCTGATATGATATAGGTGGATGCTCCCTCGTCAATTATGCAACGATGAATAATGACATTCTGAATGGAACTAGAATCTGGAATGTGGCTACGAATGGTAATTATGGTTCTGAATTGTCCAATTCAAAGGTGATCAAGCATGAATCTGAAGGATCAATTGTGCCTAATGTTGAGAGGAGTGATTTATGTTGAGTTGGACGTGTTTGAAGGACCTCCAATGCCAACATGGTAGATGGATATTGAGCAACGTCATCAACAATACTATAGCTATACGCTGCATTTAAATTATGGGTTGCATGGCATAGTGGTCCCTTTGCAATCTTAGAGATGTGTTCAATGGGAGGTTGTTGTATGGTCAAGGGTGGTGTAGCTATAATAGTAATGGGTATTGTTGATGTTGAAGGATTGGGTTATAAAGTGCCACCTATCAAAAAGGGCCTATGCACATAAAATTAGTAGATTTAGCATTATTCCATCACTCCATTATACCATGGTTATCATTCTAACTACTGCAATTCCTAGAGGGAGACAGGTGTAACCCTATGGTATTATTACCATGTTGGTCCTTATATAGGAGGATCTGAGTGTACAATTTTTCTTAGGCTATCTTGGGTTAAGATAGATCCCCAAAGGGAGAAGTGTGTGGATAAATTTCCTTGGTGTGATGCATGGAGGATACCTAAAGACTCTTGGCAATAGGAACTTCTAAAGCCACAAGATTTGAGACTCTATGGTCAACCTATACTAAAGCCCTAGAAGGGTAGTGGCACAACCTAAGAGACTACATGTGTAGAGAAGAGGGTGCAATACCTTGGGTTGTGCAAGATGATGGGGGATGAGAGACTATAGGTTGGAGGTTATCAAAATTTGGTGCCTTGGCTTGTTACCTTGTTGGTGTGATTTGAGGACCTTAGATGGATTTGGGAATTCTTTTATTGGTGGAGTCATAGCCCCATCTTGGGGGTGACCCACTACTAAGACATTATGAGTAGTGTGATTTATGGCTAGGAAGAACTTCCGGGGTATACAACCAGTTGGTTCCATTTCTAAAAAGATAAGTATCCTTATTGTATTTTTTAAGTTTTTTTGTGTTTTTATTATGAGTTCATTATATTATAAATCAGATGTGTTATCTGCAAAATCAATATGATTTTAATATTGTGTCATTCATGCATATCATGTTATAGTTCATTAGGCATACATGATCAGAGAAGATATTATCATTTTGGTCATTAACAAGGTTGGGTGGGCATGGTTATGCATAGTTTTAGAGGTATATAAACTATAATTAAAGGAGAAAAAAATGGGAATAAGATCTATCATAGATTTTAATGCACCTCAACGGTAGGATGGGGGTGTTTATAGGCATACCAAGTCAATGTTGGAAAGAAGTTTTAGTGGATATATATACAGGTATCTCTAAGTATGAAGGAATTAATATTATCATGGGAGTAGTTGATTCACTCGTAAATATTTCCATTTTTTGTTTGCATTCTCATCCTTTTAACCAAGTACAATTATAGCCATAACATTCATATAAATTTTTCAAATGCTACATGGAACCCAAGATTATTGTAATTAATACAAATCCAATTTTCAATAGAAATGTTTATGTTGAATTACTTTTTTTGTCTGGAAACTCAATTGGAACATAGCACATCTTACTGTCCTCAATCTGATGGGAAAATTGAGATTGTGAATAAATACCCAGAAGGTTATCTTTGTTTCTCTACATTTGATAAATAAACACAATGGCTCAAGTGGTTTTCCTTGACATAATGGTGGTACACCACATCCTTCCATACTTCATCAAAAAGTTCCCCTTATATGGACATTTATGATATCTTCCTCCATCCACACATCACCCTTAAGAGCTAAAGTGGAGGTTCAAGTAGTGAGTACCGCATAAAGCACCAACAAGAGGTTGTAAAACTATTGAAGGATGACTTGGTTATAGAAAAATATAGGATGAAACAACAAGAATATCAACATCATAGTGAAAGTAAAATTAAAGTGGGGGACTGGTTATTTTGATGCTACAACCATACAAGCAAATGTCCCTCGAACAACAAAATAAGGACAATAAGTTTTCACCCAAGTATTATGGTATCTAGAAGATGTTGTAGAGGATTGGAATCACATCTTACAATTTGGAGCTACCTTTATAATGTACATCAAGTCTTCAATGTTTCTTGCTAAAAAAACGTTATTGCTAACAAGATCATAGTTCAAACTATTTTACCAAATATTAATAAAGTAAGGAAAATCATACTAGAACAAGAAACAGTCCCTAAAACAAGGATTAGGTAGCTACAAAGTTGAGCAATCACTGAGTACCTCATCAAGTGGAAGAACCTACCAATAGAAGAGGTGGCTTGGGAAGATGAGTTATTCATATAAAAACATCCATAAGCTAAATCATGTTGATAGAAATACCTATTTGAATGGAAAGGGCATGTTAATCCCTAGACAAATCCCTATGTTAAGCATAATGCCCCATGTTAAGTCCTAGATCAAGCCCTAGGTGTTAAGTTATTACATTTGAGTTTTTATATTAGTTTTATCATCTATACCTTTTCGCAATACATCCTCTATCTCCCATATATCAAGGAGCCCTAGTTCTAGAATCATCTCATCTTATACATTTGTTTTATTGTAAATGAGGTTCCCCCTCAAAGAAGGTTACATTCATTTTTCTCTCTCAAACTCAAGGCATGGAGCTACTTCTATCTTTTTTTAATGTTATTTTTGGTTTTGGTGCATAAAAATATGGATTTTGTTGGGTTTCTTATGAGTTATTGCAATCTCATTATCATGCCGAGAGAAAATGATAAGGGAATACTAGAAATAAAATTCCATAAATTTTTAGGAAAGGTACTTACCACTATTCAATTTATTCTTCCTTGGTTAGGGGTATCCATGGAATGCTACCATTCCCACAATAAGTGATGTGTCCTCCATGAGTTGAATATTTGCAAAGGTAGCTCATGAATTGTATGAAAGGGATATAAGAGGCTTATTGTAGAATGATGCCCTATAATGGAATAGGTGGAGAAAGGATGTTGAGAATGAAAACTTGGAAGAAAAAAAAAAACATAACAAGAGATAAATTTGTGATTAGTGAAATGAATCATATATTGGGTTTAAGGAAGTGAAAAGAAGAGACTAGATCCTCCATGTTGATGTATAGGCGGATACAATTGAGATGGCCTCTCGACTATCATTTATGAAATCTATAGTAGGAAACATCATAATTCATCTCAAAATCCTCCTTATGGTAGCATCATCATGATGCATATGCTAATAGAAATTTCAAGGGAATCTTTCCTATGTAGTCTTTGTGTGCCCTCAAAAAAATGTCTAGATTCCCAAGACACCCACAATTTCATGTTAATGGACACTTCTATAGAATCCCTCCACACAACCATGGATTTTAATGTCATCCTAGTGTCCTTGGAGAATGAAGAACTAGAGTCTTAGATGGAAAATAAATTGAAGCAAGGCTTGGGCATGAACCCATTGAGTTTTTCCCCTTCAATTTCAAATGTTTTGTCAAAGTGTAGCTTTATTATTTCAATTTGTAAGGCAATAAACATGTCGAACTTTATATAAATGATGTTGGGAATGATATAAAGGAGGAGGTATGTGGTTAGGGTTTTGTATTCATGGGTAATCCAAGAAGATTGTGACAAGGGTTTCACTTAAATACCTAATAATATTGGATTATATCCTAAGATACTATCAGAATTCAGCATGAAGGTAGGTTTGTTTCTTTTGTCTGCATGCTAACTAGGTTGGAGGCCAGTAGTTAATGGCTAAGGGATGCGGGAAAATGGCAGACATTATTGACTATGAGTATGATTCTAGTTATTTTTGCTCCATCTAGGTGGAGATGCCACATCAAGTAGA
Organism: Pinus taeda; assembly: GCA_000404065.3. Classification (NCBI taxonomy): domain Eukaryota; kingdom Viridiplantae; phylum Streptophyta; class Pinopsida; order Pinales; family Pinaceae; genus Pinus; species Pinus taeda. The sequence continues at coordinate 102,145 of APFE030917142.1, read as the reverse complement.
TGAGGTGGCAACATGGAGCATAGCCAAACTTAGGGGCCCTAGAAATATCCCCCTTCTACAGCCTCAGGAGATAGATGTGTCTGATGGAAACATTGACAAAACTTTAGGATTTCCAAATGAATTGGGTCGGAGCTTTTCTTAAGTTCCAGGGTTACAAAAAAAATAGTTGGGGGAAGGAGCCTCAACATATGCACAAGGTGGTGAATAGAATGCTCAATTTGTGAGTCATTTTCATGGGGCTTCTCAAGTACACAATCCGCCACATATAGAGTCATTTTGGGAAAAGTTTTACTTTTTGAAAACCTAGGGTTTTTGTCATAATTTTTCAATGAAGGGTTTAATGTTGGGATGAATAACAATTTTTTTTACATCCCCTCCCATGGGTTCGAGGAGAAACTTTTCAAGAGATTCATCAACAGTGATCCAGTTTCAAAGGGGAAAAAAACATGATTGGGGGTTTGGGTGAAGGAAATAACCAGTCAAAGTAAACCCTAGAGAATTAGGAGGTATCGAAAAGTCAGCATCAACCTAGAAAGAATAGAAAGACTGGAAAATTCTCCAAGATAAATAAGGATGACCAAAACCTAGTGTTGGGGGGGGGGGATATATAGCTAGGGGATATAATGGAGATGACGAAAAAAGTGGTAGTGGGTCAAGCTAGGGAAAGGGTTTTTTCGATGGAGCTATTGCGAAATTGGTTGGAGAAAGAATTGGGAAAAGAGATGAACCAACTTCCAAAGGTTATTACCTATATTGGGGTTGGTTTATGATGAAATTCAATACAGCAGAATCATCTAACTGAGCTCTTGAAAAAACTTGTATTAATTCCACTCTGGTGATGATGAAGCGCTAGAATCTATTGCTTGATATTTGTCATGAAAATTTTGAAATTTCCCTTGTGTGGATAAAGCTCTTGGGTTTTCCTCCATAGATCTAGTTAAAAGATGATTTTAGAGCTATGAGGGACAGTCTAGGTTCCTTTCTAGAAGTTGACATGTCTTATGAAGAAACTAGGAAGGTGACTATGGAAAGGGTTTTAGTCAATCCAAATTCACACAAGGGTTTATTTATTGAACTAAAAAAAAATTATGGGGTTATATTGATAAACAGGCCCTCGACTATGAAGGTGTTCCTTTCAAGTGTCATAGGTGCCACAAATATGGACATCTCATGAAGATTTTTTCTCTTCTATTTACAAGAAAGAAAGGGAAAAGAGTTTCACTATCTAGAAGACACAATGGAAGTATTAAACAAGTAAAAGGACGTAAGGTAGGGGAGAACCTCACTTAGGAGCAACAAGAGAATCTTAGGGAGCATATGCAGTTGGATAGGGACAAAGAATATGTGGGCGAAGCATCGTTAAAGCCAAGGATGCACATGTCCCATGTCGGTGACCCCTCTTCTTCTAGTGCTCCATCACCGAGTAATTTTTCTCCTTCTCTTCCAGTATCATGTTTAATTAGCTCATTTTTCTCTTTGGATGTGGGATTAGATGCCTCTTTTCCTTCAAAACCCTTATTGCATGCTCAATCCTCACTTTCTCTAATATATTGCCTTAATCTCCCTCCCCTTCCTAGTGGCTCCTCCCCGTTATATATCCCTTATTTGACTATGGAATCATATTCTGATCCTAGCCTAAGATATAACCTTCAGTCTACTAATAAGAAGGGGGATTCCATTCCCTGTGGGGGGGCCTCGACCCTTCTCTCCTAGTATCAACTGGTGGGTGTCTAAGCAATAGAAAATCTCACATTTCTAAAGAAGAAAAGATGGCTAACCTGGATGTAGTGGCAGGAAGACAAAAATATATTGTAGGGGTTCTTAGAGCACTGAAATCCCATAAAAAGGTCTCCATATGATATTTATATCCTTCAATTGTCGTGGTTTAGCTAGCTTGTCCAAAAAACTAGCTCTAAAGAGGCTTACCTCTTCTATACAATTGGACATTATTTTTCTTCACGAGACTTGGGGCAATAGTGAAAAGGTGGTTGGAATTTTGGGGTCCATATTTCTTGGTTGGAAATTTATGGCATTAGACACAAGAGGTAGATTTGGGGGCATGGCTATTGGTTTCAACCAAATATCCATTAAATCGGTTGTACATGGGATTCTAAGATGATTCTGGAAGAAGATATTTTCTCTACTAAGTTGGGAAAGGAACTCGTGATAATAAATATTTATGGGCCATGTCATGGTAGGAGGAATTTTGGGATATGTTGATAAATAAATATTTTATGAATGCCAACAATATGGTGGTGGGAGGATATTTGAATTTTTCTATTGATGTTTCAAAAATATGGGGTACTCATGCCCGTATGGACTCTTTTTCTAATTATTTCAGCCACCTTCTAGTGGATCATAAACTATGTGATGTGGATCTATCAAGTATAAGACTACTTGGAGCAATAGAATATCAAGGGAAGCAATGGTGGAAAAGCTAATAGATCGATTCCTGATGGCAGAAGCCTTGATGGAAATAACTCCTTTGTTTCAACAATGGGTTAGGTCCGGTGATGCATCTGATCATCACCGCATTTTTCTTGAGATGAAAGGGAACACAAACAAACCTAGTATTCCTTTCAAATTTAACACTTCATGGTTCAAAGATTTACCCGTTCATAACCTTGTCTCTGAAACTTTGACTCCTTACAACCCTAGTGAGAAGGTTCCTATAACAATCCATTTTGTCAAGAATCTAAAGCAGGTGAAGATAGTCATGATCCTGTGGTCAAATCTCAAAAGAAAATAGGAGGAGGTTGATCTAAAAGCAGTAGAGGAAGATTTAGAAAGAATGGAAGCCCAAAAGGGGGGAGGTTACTTGAATGATGAATCCAAACAAAGGATCATATATCTTGAAGCTAAAAGAAGAAGAATTCTGGAAGAAAAGGAGGAGTTTTGGAGGAAAAAAAGTATATCAATTTGGCTAAAGAGTGGAGATGAAAACATGAAGTTTTTCCAAAATTTTGCAAAGGGGTGCAGATCCCAAAATACCATATGGGCTATGGATAATATTAATGGAAGCAAAACTTCATCCTTCAAGGACCTTTCCAAGCTAGGAAAAAATCATTCTAGTGATCTTTACAAGACCTCCCTAAGGTCTCCATAATCGAAGTTATAATGTTGACTCAGTCTTTTCCTGTATCTTTTTAAGCTACTTATAACCAAAGCTTAATGGAATTAGTACCTAATGTCGAATTACAAAGGTTCATTCATAGATTTCAGAAGAATAAAATTCCATGCCTTAACAGTTGCTCTATTGAATTTTTTCTAGGATTGATTTTTTTCTAAGGTTGTATGACATTTTAGGGGATGACCTTTTAAGTGTGATTGAGGATTCTCGATTTACCGGGCAGATGCTTGAACCATTTAACACAACCTTTATCACCCTCATTTCCAAATCTAAGGAACCTTATACTTATGATGAATTCTAACATATTTTTCTATGCAATTGCATATATCATTGCAAATATGCTCAATACAATCCTTTCCTGGAATGTATCAAAGGCATAGTTTACTTTTCTAGAGGGTATGAAGATAATTGAATCTATAGGGGTCACTCAGGAAGGACTCCATAGCTTAAGATCCTGAAATATCAAAGATAAGGTGATACAAATTGGTCTATCTAAATCATATGACAGAGTAAGTTGGATTTACATTCAACTACTCCTTATGCATTTGGGTTTTGAAGTACCCTTTATAAGAATGGTTATGAGCTGTATCAAGACGGTGTCATTTGCGGTCCTTATCAATGGTTCGGACTTGGATTTCTTTCATCAACAATGATTCCTTTAACAAGGTTGTCCCTTGTCTCCTCTTTTCTTTCTGTTAGTTACAGAGGGACTTAGTATGTTATTATTTGATGCTAAAAGAAGGGGCGCACTAAAAGGGGATTTGGTGGTTGATGATCTGATAATCACTCACGTTTTTTTCATGGACAACATATTTTTATTTTGTGATGAATCAAGACATGACCTTGCATCCATGAAATAGACCCTTTCACTGTTTCAAAACGCTACAGACATGAAAGTCAATATCTTTCAGTCTATTGTCTCTCCTCTGGCCTCTCCGAGGATAAATCTATGAATATTTAGAATATGTTTTCGTTCCAATCTAAAAATTCTGATGATGGCCTAAAGAACCTCGGTTTCCATTTAAAACCCAATGATTACAAAAAGGTTGATTGGCTCTAGCTTATTGAAAATATTGAAAGGAGATTGAAGGTTTGGAGTCTAAAGTGGTTGTCCAGAGTGGGCAGGTTGGTCCTTATTAAATCTGTTTTGAAAGCAATCCTAATATTCTAGATGTCTCTATCATGGATACCCAAAGGTATTTTGAATATTGTTCACAGGTTTTGTTGTAGATTTGTAGGGTTTGGATCCAAATAAGTACGAATTTTAGCATGTGTAAGATAAGATAAAATTACCCTGTCGAATATTTGGGGCGGATGGTGTTTAAAACTCCTACCGTCTTTTGTAAAGGCCCTGTTGCAAAAGTAGGATGGAGGATGATTCTATTCACAGTCGGTATACAACTGTGATTTACATAAATATATCCACCCCTACTCCCTAGAAGAATGGATATGTTTTCCTGACAAGAGAAGGCCAAAAATATCGGTTATTTGGAAACTTGTGTTATCCTCCTTTTTAGTGATTGAAGTAGGGTTGGCATGGAAAGTTGGTAATGGGGAAAAGGCGAGGATTGGAATGGATCCCTGAGTTGGATGCAGGGAATACTTTAGTTTGGCTCATGAGATGGTCAACTTTTTTAAATTCTAATGGTGTGATCTCACATAATCAAGTGGTTTATCTCACTCTACATCATTTTGGGTCCAGGGATGGATGAATGCTCGTCAACTCAATCTACAAGATAACTATGCATATTTGTGGAAAAATTACACCACTAATTTAAATACTTTACATATTCATCTTAGAGATAAGGAATATTCCTTAGCTTGGTTTCACTCTCTTTCTGGAGAATATACACCTAAAACGGGTTATTTGTTCATTAAAAAATAGAGACTTGTGGTGATGACCTTATGGTGGAAGAAACTATGGAAGCTAAGTTTCCCTACAAAAGCCTTCCTTTTCCAATGGTATATACTACAAAATAAGGTCCCTATTGGGGATAACTTCAAAAAAAAAAAAAAAAAAACTTAGAAGGTCCCAATTGGTGTGTCTTATGTAAAGTTGCAGAGGAAATATTAGATCACTTATTCCTTTTTTACCCATTTTTGGTTGGAGTATGGGCCATGATCAAAAATAGATTGGGGTTTGTTACAAGCTAGTAGGGGGAGAATTTAAATTATGCTTGGAAGTGATGGTGGTATCAGGCTACCTCAAAGAAGTATAAAAGACTACCTCCCATCATAAATTGGGGCATACAGCTCTCTCGAAATAATGGTATTTCGTATGATAAATATTCATCTCCCGAAATTCTAGCGACATAGGTTTTGGCTATATATTCCCTCCTCCCTGACTCTGAGTTTGTGCATATTCCACATAATATAATTGCAAAAGATATTGATCATTCTTTCCCTTGGACCTATTTTGAAAGGTGTAGTGGGGGTGTTCTCAACCTAAAGGAAAATAATTATTTCAACCTTCAATGTGGATTAGGTAGAGGCCCCAACAAGTAATGCAAAAAATCTTAGTCTTAAGCTTCTTCTCCTTTTTTCTATTGAAAAAAGATGTCGTTAGATAAATTTTTTGGAGATTCTATGATCATAATAAATTGGCTCTATAATATTCAATGATGTCGCATGCACACATTGTCTCTTATATTAGAAGAGATTTTTCATCTAACACAAGCTTTTGACCATATATCTTGTCATCACATCTACAACGATAGTAACACATTAATAGACTCCTTATCTAACGTTGGCACTCTATAGGATTTGGGAACTTGGAAGATCACTGAGAATATAGGCGATGTAGAATCGAAATTATATCATAGGCCCTTCATAGAGGGCTTGTGATTGGAGTAGCACAAGGGTTAATCTATTTTTAACTTCTTTTTTTTATTTAGTTTATTACCCAAAACAATGGGTGGCTATTGTATATATTGATGCTTTTTTGTATGTTTTTGTGACGAGTCATAGACATGATAGGGCCTGTAAATCAAGGCTACAAATTTTGATGCTCTTTCATATTTTTTGAGGCAAGTCATGGACATGATAGGGCCTGCTAATCAGGGCTATATTTTTTGGTTTTAGGTGGCTATTAGCATATTTTTTTAATGCACATGGTGCATAAAGTGAATGCAATTTCCATTTTTTATAATGAAAATTACAATTTTTTTCTTCCGAAGAAAATGATGTTGGAAATGAAGGCCTGGTAAAGTTATGGTCGGTAATCCATCAAATTTCAAACTCTTAAGTCAAACAAATCAAAATTTATGTATTATAATGTTGTATGGTGCAACCATGGTTTTTTTAATATGAAATCCAATAGTTATTATGAAAAAACATAAGAATGATAATTTAATTTAAGCTCACATCCTAACTAGATGCCATATTAACATATAAGATATCCTTGTTTGTAGGCCAACAAACCAGCGCCCTCCATACTCAAATTTCATTGCTTAATCTACAGGGATGTACATGCCCTACTCCTTAAAGATTCAAATTTGTAACCTATAAGGAGGAAATGCATGTTCTTGATCATTAAGCCACATATGCTTCCCATTTTCATACTTGACCCATTTTAATATGCCACTTGTTTCCAAAGAGGGAATCATATCATTATGTTGGATGCTAATTTCCTATAGTTTTTCGTTTTTTAATCAGTGTTCTACACTTCTAGATTGTTGCTTCTATGTCAGGGTGAAAGATTTTGTTCCTATGTTAATCTTATGCATAATCATTATGATTGCCCCCAAATGGTGGAATGCAAATGTAATAGGAAGATGCAAATTATACTATAATGGAAAACCATGATATTTTAAATTTTACTTAAATGACAAGAAAATATTTGTTTTCAAACCAGAGAAGTTAAAAGTTATTATATCATTTTTTTTATTTTCTCAAAATTGAGGCTACTTAGCCTCAAGGGCTTTAGTGTTATAACATCGGTATCTTGCATAAACAGAAAAACTATTTATATTTGTCAAATTATTATAAGTAATTCATAAGGAAATTGTCCTCAACATTTATCAATTTTAGTTTTAATATAATATTTTACCTAGTGAGCATTTTTTTAAGTTAACATTGAAATCTATACATTTTACTCCATCCCTATTAAGTATGGATCTTAATGACCTAATTTTTCACTCATTTTTACAAAAATAATAATATTTAAACTGATTTTTTATTGATCAAATTAAATTTTAATATGCATATTTTTACGTATTGATGATAACTTAATGGACCATGTCCAAATTTTAATATTAAATCTATATAATTTTCTACTTTAATGAACTAATTTTCCACATTTTTTTCACAAGGTTTTTATTATTTATAAAACATTTGATAATATTATAAAATCATTTTTTTTAATTTGTGGATAGTATGAACTTTGATGACTTAATTTTTCACACATTTCATTTTACACGGTTTTTATTATTTATAAAACATTAATATCATTTTCAAACCATTTTTTGATTTATTAATAGTCACTACATATCAAAGGGTAAAATATGCTCACCAACCCCAAAATTATATTAATGCTTATAACCAAAACAATAAAATATGTTCAGCAAACCCAAAAACCATATTAATCTTTTAACCAAAACAATAAAATCCCCTAAAATATTAGAGAAGTTTGATGAATAAAAATGTGTCATTGCATGGTCCTAATGTGATTCTTAATGTGGTCTTATCAAAATAACAAGCATTAAGTTTCAATTATTATTTTTTATATATTGAATTTAACAAAAATCAAAATAATGTCCCAAATGGGTTGATAGGTTTCCAACTACTCACAACATCTAGATCAGACAACATGCATGAGTTGAGGTGGTTGAAGTAAGTAGGGTTGATGGGTGTGATTTACCTCAATTTACTTAGTATGTTTTATTATTCCATGCTCATTTTCATAACGATCTCCAAACACCACGAATTCTTTCAATTTACTTAGAATATTTTATCATTCCACACTCATTTTCATCGTGACCTCCATACACCAAGATTTCCCTCAATCTATTTAACATGTTTTATTATTCCATAGTCATTTCCATGACCTCCCATGGGAGGTCATGTTCCCATGCAGGCAACATGCTTTATCTTATGTTCAAGGGATGAAGAGTTTTTTGTGTTATTATTTTCCTTGGAGAGAAATACTTGAATTAGGGCCTTTCAATCACCTACTTTCTAGAGATGTTTATATTGCATGTCAAGGGAAAGGAACCCATCAATTTCCTCAGGTTAGTGATGGGCACCAGAAATTTGGATCTATTTGAGATGGGTGATAAAGTCAGAGTAAATGTGCAAAATCAAAAGGTAGGGTATATGCATGTTCAAACTATCACAAAAGGAAGGTCTCATCACAACCTAGCAAGCAATCTCAACCTCTAACCCTTGAGACCTCCAACAATAAAAATAAACATTATTGTTCTTGGCTAGAAATAAAAGTTGAAGGGCAACCTTCCCTCCACAAACAAAACGCTAATTATTAGTGCAAAGGAGGATTTCACTATTAAATTCTCCAAGAGAACAATGAAGATGTTATAAAATAGGATTGGGAACATGTAGATGAGCACCGATAAAAGACCTTGGTTGGAGAAGAGATTAGCCAATAGTCTTTTGCAAATGTAATAGGACAATTCTATGGAGTCAACAAATTCTTTGCAAAGACCCTAGAAGACTACCCAAGCTACTAAGTTTCACCAAGATAACAAACTAGTATGAAGCTCCTTATTACCAATACTACTCTACATAAGGACATTTCACTGGAAAATGGACTCAACAAGCTACAAACCACTTTGGATGGTCATTGGTCACAATGGTTGACCATGAGGAGATGTTTATCTACATAGAGGACTAGTTTTAGTCACTTTCAATAACCCCAAGGTTGTATACCTATGTAACAAGACTACTATTGCACACTTCATATACTTTTTTTAATGCTTTACAATCAGTTTTCAAATGCAACTGTTTCCATACTTTTACGCTAATAAGGATTTGCTTATACCTACCTTTTATTTTCCTAATGGGAAAGCCTCCCTGAATATTGTAAAATCCATCTCTTAAAATGCATAAAAATTGGACCTCTCATTAATAAAAGGTAATAACTTAGATTGAAAAGCTTCACCCAAATATTTTCCGCTCAAACTGATCAAATTTGGTGTTGCAACTTTTTCATATATATGTTTAATACAAACCTTTATTGTATTCACCTAAAACAAAAACCACATTGATGACAATTAATAAATCTTAATATCAATAATGACTTTAAATATGAACATTTTAAAATTAAGACAAAATATCAACAAAAATTGAATTTATTATTTAAATATTTTTTAGTGTCATTTAATCATATAACATAATATATTAATTTCTAACATTTATTATAAAATATTATAATTTTATTAGAGTTGGAAACTTCATATAACAAAAATAAAAAATAAAAATATTTTTAAAATTCATTGTTTTTTAGTTCAACAAAAAAATTATATTATATATATATATATATTATATTTATATATATATATTAATTTTGAAATCTTATACATTAATATCATTGAAAATAAAATAAAACAAAGAAAAATAATCATTTAAAAAACATTTAAGAATGAGAAACTATAAACTAAGTCCAACATAAAAATAGTTAATAAATTGTCATTAGAGTAAAACACTTGATCATGGATAAGCCAAGTCTAAAAAAACTATAAAAAATTACAAACATAGTAGTCTCACCCAACAAAAGCCATGTCAAATAAACAAGAATGCAATCATCATAATCATCTATTAGTTTTCTGACATAATCAACTAATCATGCATGCATGCATTGTTATGTCTCAAAAGTATAAATTCATTTCAACAATTACATAGCTATATCTGGTTTTTATTTATTTTTTCCGTGAACAATGACAAAAAAAAAAAAAAAATTACATAACCACTTTAATATCCCTATTATGCACACTCCTCTGAAAATTCCCCGTGATCAAAATTGCACAAATTTACCAACGATTTTATATTGCCCCACTATAAATGATGATTTTCACTAAAATGAATTTCATCACTAATATACTACCAAAAATTCTCAACAAAATGTTCTGGAAAAAATGGACCAATTGAGCTTTGCAAGATGGTTGAAGACACTTTGTCATCCACAATATGTAATCTTCAATGTCCTCTGCGAGTAGGGCATAAATAGCAATGGAAATATCATTACTACAAATCTTTAGCACCCATGTTCTAACTAAACAACTTGGCACCAATGATGAAGGAGCTCAACCCCATGTTAATATGATAATTCAAAAAATCATTTTAAAACTATATATATATATATATATATATATATATAATTTAATTCACTTTGTCTTTATAATGAATAAAAAAATTTATAACGAGTATGTTTTGAATCTTGAATTTTCATCAAGATTTACATACATTTTCATATAAAATTGAAAGTACAACTGTCATAATCATCTAACCATTTTGGGATTAGAAGGACTTCATTAAGAATCTAACCATTTGGCATTAGAAGACTTAATGAAAATGGTTAGATTCTTAATGAAGTCTTCTAATCCCAAATGGTTAGATGATTATGATAGTTGTACTTTCAATTTTATATGAAAATGTATGTAAATTTTGATGAAAATTTAAGATTCAAAACATATTAATTACATTTGGTATCTAGAGGGAAAAATTAGTCTACAATTCCATTAGCTCTTATAGTTTCATTGATGTAATGTACCTTTACACAACATTAAAACCATCACATAGCTTACACCCACAAAATTTTATAATTGTATTGGCATATTCAATATCTATAGTGTCACTTAATAAAAGCTTCCTAGAAAATCATGGACAACTTTTCTTTCTAAATTGTTACTTCAATTCATGTATTATGTGCATAGCCTATCTTCGTTGATGCAAAGGTTTACATCACAATCACTATCTATGTTCAATTATTATTATTATTATATTATTATCCAATTTTAAGGTCACAACGAAGCGAACCACCACATTGGTGTATGAGACCCCCTTGTTTGTGGGACAAGGGACACACCTCCACCTACGAAGGCATCCATACTCTACCCTCCTCTGATTTTGAACCTCTGACCTCTTAGGAGGAAACACATGCTTTTAACCATTAGGCCCACTCAAGTTGTATCCCACACTTCTCATATTTATATCTCACGCTTCTCATATTCCACACTTTCTTATCTCTATCTCTATTTTTGCCTTTATGAAACACCAATATAGTTAGTCATAGATTATCAGTGTCAAATGTAATTGCAATGGAAACTTACTAGCAAAATTAACTGCAAATTTATGGTTTAATGATAATTTTGAAGAGCAAACAATAAACAAAGTGAACCCAAGAAAATGAGGTCATATCTTTTTTCATATATTTATCTCTCTAAAGGCATTTGGCATGTTGATTCATAGTTACTTTGATGCATTAATAATGTTATCTTGCTATTATAAGTCAACATGATTAAAGTGTTGATATCTAACATTTTATTACTATTCGAGTACTAGTGTAGCAACCAATTAGCATGTAATTCATGGAATATAAATTATTTCAATAACACTTATGGTAAAAATACATAAATAATACTTGAGAGGTAAATCTCTCAAAAATCCGCCAATCTTGTTAAGGGTTGATCAAACCAACATATAAATATGTTGATAATTATATTTGGGATAAAAAAACTCTATTAAGTTCAATTAAAGATTCTAATCTTGTGCATCTATATAGGTGCATAAACATACATTTTGGGTATAGATGCATTAAGATCTTGTGATAAGGATCAAGGAGTAGGCTCTCCCGCCCTTATATAGTCTCGGCTCGTGCTAAGTCATAAATTCCTTATATATTTGGCTTACAAACTGTTAGATATACTCTTTGGTGTTATAGTGGAGTCTCGGCTCTTGCTAAGTCATAAATTCCCAATAGATCTAGCTTACGAGGAGTTGTATGTACTCTTTGGCTTATGAGGTGTTTTATATACTCTTTGGTGTTATGGTGACAGCAGCTAGATTTGATCTTGGGCCTCACCCACATTACTCTAACGAATTACCAATTCGCCATAATAAAAATGATAATAGTTAAATAAAAACAATAATATATAAAATACATTAACTAAACGAGAAAACCCGATTCACTTTAAAATTAAATTATTATTATTATTATGATTGATAATAATAATATGAGAAAACTTAGGGGCGACAAGTGCAAAAGGGGTAATATTACGCAACGATGAACAAGTCATTAGATTTGCATAGGAATTAGGTATAACAACCAACAATAAGGCAAAACTTTTAGTGCTTTGGAAAGGCTTGGATATTGCTTAGAGTCAAGGAATCAAAGAAATAACCGTCATTGGGGATTTTCTGCTTGTGATCAAAAAAAATTCAAATTCCAATCACGCATTAGAGCTCTGCAATTGTGATGAGGATCAATCTCCAAATCAAAAAAATTGAAAAATGTTCTCTATTGCACATCCTTCGCCACCTAAATCATGAGGCCGACAAAATGGCAAACAGAGGTGCGAAGTTAGGGGAAGGCAATTTGGAACTTAATGGACGTGACATGGGATTCTGTTGACACCTAATCCTCGTGATTGGGTGAATATAATGTAAATAGATAAATAAATAATATGAACAGTCATCGGGAGATGAATTGAACAGTCTCTCCCTCATGTATTTAATGAAGACCTACCTGAAGGAATAAACACGAATCATTTTTGTCTTGAGGAGTTACTCCCTGGCCTAACATGGTATTAGAGCTAACTCCTTTTTTAGCTTTTATGCCCTTTGTAACTCCCTATTCTACACCTCTGCTCTCCATTTAAAACCCTGCTCCATACAATGCACTGCTCCATTCAAAAGTGTTGTCCATACTGCCATTTCCCCTGTCTAATGACTATCCATACAATGACTATGCGCAAAATGGTCCTTTCAATGGTATAAAAGCGTTGTCCTAACATTCTTTAAGCGAATACTTCGGCGGCAGTACGCTGGGCAAAGCACTGTGTGTTAAAAAATTTTGAAGGGCCTGCGATTCTATTTCAAAACAGCGTCACATGTATTCTTAAAGGTATTATGTTTCGTTGGCTTTCTTGGTATTCACATTGTGCAGCAAATGTTGTTGGGTATCAGAGGAGCTCTCCGTCCACAGTCTAATATGTTGAAATAACGCTTTTGTAATATATTCGATGTCCATTGTGACCTGACACTATCTCCATCCCGTATTTCTCCTTGTCTCTGCCTTCAAAATCATCTGTGTCTTGGGCTGCAACTCTCCATCTCCATCCTATATTCCTCTTCGTGGTTATAATACCATTATCCATTTCTCTGACATTAGGGACTCGTTGGGGGTTTCGAATCTGGATGTAAGTGTTCACTATCTCTACGGTGTCTATAGAACTAGCGACACACCAACAGAGGCTCGATCACTGGTGGAGATTGTAGTCTCTTTACTTGACGAACAGTGTTTGAAGAAATGGAATTTCTCTCTAAAATTGAGTTTGTTCTTAATGACCTGCATGCAACCTCTTGAAGATCTCAACGTTGGGTTATAATCTTAATTGGGTTTCGCTCTTCATTTTGAAATTAAAATTGAGGTTGTGGCATTTCGCCATAGGGCTCTTAAATTAAAACATTTGCTACAAGACACTTCGATATTGCTAGGACATACACCTGGGCAATACTGTAATGTTTGCATATGTTTGTAGCTCTTCATGTGGATGTCTTGTTGATACCTGAAGTAAAAAATGAAATCTAGTGTTCGTCCCAAAAAAAAGGAAGAAGAAACCGATATATATTTTGAATAGTGCGGCCGATATATATCTCTGGGGTATTGACATTTGCTATCAATTTGAGTGTGTTGTCTAATCACATCAAAACTATATTTTTTTCTATTAAGAGTGAGAGTTTTGCAGCAGAAGTTTTTTTTTGTTACAGTATGCATTCAATCATATCCATGGTGGGAATAGTTTTCACTAGCAAGGAGAACTATCCTGAATGGTCCCAAATGATAAAACATACCCTCATTTTCAATGAGTTGTGGAAATGAGTGTGTGTCGAAGACAAAGACAATGAACCAATACAACCGACCTCAAACAAAGAGCTTGTCATTTGAGAAAACAAGAACAGCAAAGCTTACGCATTAATCGCAGCATCTGTAAATGAAGAGGTGAGCCGCCATATTTTGTCATATTCCACTACTTTTGAAGCCTTACAAACGCTAAAAGAACTCTGTGACTCTCATTCTGCACTTGAAATTGTTCAACTCGTGATTAAACTCTTCACTTTTGAACTGCAAAATAATGACCCTCTTGCTCTTGCATCTGAAGTAAAGTCTATAATGCATGATATCAAATCCACTAAAGTTGAATTGGATATTCCTCTTATCGTTTTTCTCAAAGCACTTTATCCTACTTACTCCAATTATCTTGAGTCATTGCAAGCAAATGGAAATCTCAAAGATATCACCTTTGACTCTTTTGTGAAAAAGTTCGCTGAAAGAGAGAAAGCTTTTGGAAAGAAGACAGCCCCTGAATCTTCTGAAGAGGTTGTGTGCCTTGCTCATAAAGAAAAGCATCCTGCTCAAGATTCTTCAAGAGGAAGAAGTGGTCGAAGAGGAAGAGGAAGAGGAAGATATTTCAGAGGCAGGTGGGGCAAAGATTCTCAAGGAGAAAAGGCAGATTTGCATTGCGTTCGCTGCAAAAGAAATGGATCACATGATGCCTCTACATGCAAGCTACCATGGGACAAAATTGAGCAGAAAAGAAACCAACAGAAAGGTAAAACTAATGATACAAACAAAGGTAAAGCACCTAAATCCATTCACTATGTTGTGGCACAATGTAATATCGGAGTAAATGAAGATTTATTTAATGCTTCACTTGCTTCTTGGAAAAATGATTGGTTGTTTGATTTTGGAGCAACCTGTCACATGACTCATAGAAAAGATTTTTTTGAAGAATTTACTGACAATGTTAATGGAGCAGTATACTTTGCAAATCAATCAAAAATCAAGCCATCAGGGCTTGGCACAACCACGGTTAAACTGTCTGGTCTTCCAGACTTTCTTCTGCATCATGTTCTATATCTCCCACAGTGCAAGAGAAACTTGTTATCCTTGGTCCACATCCACCAGCAAGGTCACTCCATTCATATGTTTGATGGCCAACGTGAGGTAAGAAAAGCATCTGACCACTCACTTGTCATGAGAGGAATAGAAGAAAAAAGACTTCTCAAGTTGCAAGGAACCTCTGCTCGTGCACAACACTTCTCATAAAATTCTCATCATGAAGAAGGTACACTTCCGTCAAGTTTATTATGACATGCTAGATTTGGACATTTGAACTATGACAGCCTCCGCTTGTTGAAGAAAAATGGTGTTGCTAGTTTGCCTACAATTCCTAAGAAACTTCAGCAATGTAATGCTTGCATTCTAGGAAAGCATAGCAAACAGTGTTTTCATGATTCGCATTCAAGAGCACATAGAAAACTTGAACTCATTCATTCAGAGTTATGTGGTCCAATGCCTGTTCCTTTTGCAAATGGAAATAAATATATGATGACATTTATTGATGACTACACCACAATTTGTTGGATTTATTTATTAAAGAACAAATCTAATGCTTTTCAAACATTCAAGAATTTTCATAAATGGATTGAAAATGATGCACAATCTCATATTGGGTCTATTCGCACTGATAATATAAAAGAATACACATCAAATGAATTTCAAAACTATCTTCGCCAACATGGGATCAAACATCAAACAATTATACCTTATAATCCCCAACAGAATGGTGTAGCTGAAAGAATGAATAGGACAATCTTAAATATGGTACGATCCATGCTCTTCTTCAAAAATGTAAAGATAATGTTTTTTGGGTTGATATTGTTCTATGTGCTGCATATATAAAAAATAGATGTCCATTTAATGCTATTAGAAACAAGACTCCATATGAAATGTGGTATGGACGTGTTCCTTCGGTAAAGCATCTCAGGTTCTTTGGTTCCACCTGCTATGCCTTGATAACAAAGATACATAGAAACAAACTTGGTGCTAGAAGTCGTAAGTGTATCTTTCTGGGGTATTCAAACATTTCCAAAGCTTACCATCTTTATGATGAAGTAAATAAGAAGTTTGTTGTATCTAGAGATGTAATTTTTCTTGAATCATCCAAAACTGACAATGTTGTTGAGCGACAACTTGATCGCTTGGATAGATTTGCAAAAGCAAAATCATTTCAAGAATTTGATAATCAGATTCCACCTCTTGAAAGGGGGATTCCTATACTAGATCAACATGTGAAATCTTCTTCTGAATAACACTCTCCCCCGCATGAAACTCCAACAACAGATGATGCTTTAAGTGATGTGATTGATAGAATTGGGAGACTCAATCTTGATTTAGTCCCAACTCAATCAACGGAGCAGCCTGAACCATCTGAGAAAGGTCCCCCAAAGTGGCTGACAAAAACACTTAAAAGTGTTCATCCTGATGAGGTTGGAAAGACAGGAACTAGAAATTCAAACCGGCAAAATGGAGGTGATGTGGATGACTCTATTTCACCTGTTGATATGGATGTTTCTTATGATTGTGAATTGAACTTGTCTACAGATTTTGAACCAACTTCCTTCAAAAAAACTGCTTCTCATGATGAATGGAAAGAAGCAATGCAAAAGGAGTATGATGCCCTCATAAAGAACGACACTTGAAACTGGTTGATCCTCCATTAGGAACCAAACCAATTGACTGCAAGTGGGTCTACAAGAACAAGTATAAAGCTGATGGCTCACTTGACAAGCACAAAGCTAGGCTTGTGGCAAAAGGTTTTGCACAGAACGAAGGGGTCGATTATGAGGAGAGTTTTGCCCCCAAAACAAAATGAGCTACCATCCAGACACTCTTTGCCCTAATAGCTCAAAACGGTTGGAAAGTCCATCAAATGGATATAAAAACTGCTTTCTTGAATGGAGATCTAAAAGAGAATGTTTTTATGTCCCAACATGAAGGAATTGTTGTGAAAGGACATGAACATAAAGTACGATCACTGTGATCTTGATGATGCAACTTTATTTGTCAAGAAAGTTGGCAAAACAATTGTATATCTTGTGGTATATGTAAATGATCTTTTGATGACAGGGAACAATGAAAGCTACATTGCATCCATAAAGAAGAAATTGGGGAAGAGTTTTGAAATGATTGATTTGAGCTATGTTCATTACTATCTTGGCATTGAAGTAACCCAACATCCGAAGTCCATATTTCTTTCTCAAAAGAAATACATTGGAAATCTGTTGAACAGGTTTGGCATGACAGAATGCAATCCTCTTACTACTTCAATGGAACAAAACTTAAAACTCACATCTATTGAAAGAAAAGAATTTGAGGATGCAACAAAGTATAAATAGCTTGTGGGAAGTCTCAACTACCTAACTACTACCAGACCAGACATTTCGTTTTATGCAAAAGCCTTCTGAAGGACATTGGTCTGCTGCAAAAAGAGTTCTAAGGTACTTGAAGGGAACCTAGACTTTGGAATCAAGTATACACAGGTGGACGACTTCAGCTTGATTGGATAATCTGATTCAGACTTCGATGGAGACAGAAATATCTACTTCAGGATATGTTATGAGTCTTGCATCAGGAGTTGTCTCTTGGAGATCACGCAAACAATCAGTTCCAAAAGATTCCACAACGGAAGCAGAATACGTGGCAACAGCTGAAGCAACAAAAGAAATTGTGGCTCCGGAAAATTCTTGAATATTTGCAAGTAAAACAAGTACAATCAACTCCACTCATGATTGACAATACCTCTGCAATAAAGTTGGCCAAGAACCCAAAGTTCCGTAATCGAACGAAGCACATCAATACTAAATATCATCTGATTCAACATCATGCTGTGGCCAAAACAATCCATCTCCGTCATTGTTCCACAAATGAGCAAATTGCAGACATCTTCACCAAAGCGCTTGGAAGAGAAAAGCTTGAACGATTCAGAATGATGTTTGGACTCACCAACATCCCTTCAGATTAAGGGGAGGAATGTTGACACTTAATCCTCGTGATTGGGTGAATATAATGTAAATAGATAAAACCCCAAGGGATAGCTCAAATGGTCGAGTTCCCGTTGCTAAGTACCTCGCTATGGGAGGTCACGGGGTCAAATCTCCTCGACGCCCTTGGGGCCAGGCTTAGCATAGAAAAAGCCGACGAGCAGTTCCTTTCGGGGAACTGCCGTGATCCGTTCCTGTGGATGTAGCAGCCAGTTGCCGGCTGTGAACCACAACAGATAAAAAAAAAAAAAAAAAAAAAAAAAAAAAAAAAAAAAAAAAAAAAAAAAAAAAAAAAAAAAAAAAAAAAAAATAATGTAAATAGATAAATAAATAATATGAACAGTGATCGGGAGATGTGCATAACAGTCTCTCCCTGATATTTAATGAAGACCTACCTGAAGGAATAAACACGAATCATTTTTGCCTTGAGGAGTCACTGTCTGGCCTGACAGATTCGTCCTTATTCCATAGTCGAATCATACCAAATATGGAGATTATGGCCATCAATGATGGCGCCAACACGTTCATAAACGTTGGGTTATTAACTCCCCACATGATGGATAGGTGGGCTGGGGATCACATCAAGTCTCCACTTGGTCATCGACTGGAGTTGCAAGGTTGCCTGACGTAATGGCAAAGGCAGTGTGTAGTTGAGGGAGAAGGGAAGACTCCGGCTTATATAAGCCGGCGTTGCTACACAAAGAGGCATTTGTTTCTCCCTTCTAAGCGTCTTCCTAGCATCCATGTGTTGTTGCGTGGCTTGGCGATAGCGTCTTCAAATGGGCAACCTATGGAAACGAGATGGATCAGTGGAAGGGGGCGGTGGAAAACTTTGAGGCGAAGATGGATAGAAAGATCATCAAGCTGGAATCCGACCTCCTGACTAGTAATTCTGAGTTGGTCAACAGTAGTTTGTTTGCAGAGGCCTATGAGATAATTGTTGTGTTCCCTGACCCCGTTCTCAATCAGCAGCAGCGAAACCTTGGCATCATAGTTGATGGTACAAGAACGAGCAAGGGGAAAGTCACTCCAGCAAGGAAGCCGGCCCTCCAAATATCGTTTAATGATGTTTTGTGATGTTTTGTGATGTTTTGTGATGTTTTGTAAATATTTATTGATTTTGGGTCAAATATCGGTTAATGATGTTTTGTGATGTATTGCAAATATATATTGATTTTGGGACAATTTTGTCAGTGATATAGGAAATACCAATGCAAAATTCTAGCTCATAAGGCTCGTCAGAGCAAAAAAGTTTTATTTTGGTTGTATTGGAAGGTAGAAGCAATTGATATCACTGAAGCAAGTTTCGTCTCTCATGATGTCACAGTTTTGGCCATGTAACCCAAGCTTTATAGCTTTATAATACAAAGTACACGTATGTTAAAAAATATATGAGACTCTAGACTTTAAATATAATTATTATTAATATTATATTAATAATATTATATAAAATACACTTTTTAAATTTAAAAATATATATAATATAAAATACACATTAAATAATAAAAAAATAGTAACATATAAAATATACAAAGCATACGACTCACGGTATTGTTATTGACCAAACTCTCAAAAGGATGTCAAGGCATATTGATTTAAATATTTCAATTACTATGAAAAGAGGCAATCCCACTAAGAGTTCCCATAAAAAGGGCGTGGGGTGAAAATGATGTTATCTTGGTGAGATGACCAAGATACAGGTGTTTAAAGGTCTTCGGGAAGCAATCTATTGTAGAAAAGATTTAGGAAATTTTACAATTAGCCCTTATGATAGTGGCGCCTGTATAGTAAAAATGGATGACAGTAGTTTCAGGCAGAGTTGCAGCAAGCATTAATTGACAGTTAAGTGGTTCACATGGAGGGTAGATTAAGGAAGATAACAATTTCAGGCATGTTAGGAAGAGAAAGAAGTGCATAGACACGGTGTTTAGATTAACCATAATAAGCTGGCTGAGAAGATTCCTGCACCAGTGCGTGATTAGTTTCTGGTAGACTGATGATTTTCTTCCAAAATGTTGATAATATCAGTAATAATATCAGTAAGTACAGCATGGGCTCTACCAAGAAATTATGTATCCCTACGTCTGTCTCCGTGGCAATCATCATCACATAGTCAAATGCGTACCACCTAACATTTTCCGTGAGGTCTTGAATCTGACAGAGTTGGAAACAGCAGCTCACCTAATAGCTTTTATAGGTTTTTACTTTTGACACTTTGTATCTAATGGTAATGAGTACTTTAGAGAGGTTGGTTTCTGTCTAATGCATAAGAATGTGATGTGGTCTATTTTTGCAGTTTATATAAATTTTATTTTCAGAGTAAGTACCTTAAGAAAACAATTAACGTTTGCAACAAGCGGAAACAAGTAGCAGCTGAGATAACATATTAATAATTTTATTAGATGTCCTTGAATTGCGAGCCTAGACATATCAGTAATATAGTTTACAGAGGTCATGGGAGGTTAAAACAATAACAAAATCAACGAGTTGCCTTAATATCCTTATCCTGTTAGTCGAAATCAGATTTCTTCGATCTGATACAATACGGCATAATGCTGTGGTGTTGTAGACATCAATCTAACTGAACAATTATTGGCATTTCTGTTTAATTACAAGGTAATGTTACTAAAGAGTGGAAAATGGTCTAATTACAAAGCGCGTGTAAATCTTGCAGATCGATGTAAAAAATGACAGGAAATCTCTCAGGGTTTCACAGATTGGTTTTTGAAAGTTGGCAATACACTAAGATACAAAGATCAATGGGAAGGATCACAAATAGGTTGCATTTCAGCAGTGTCCTGGATCCACTGATTTCCAACCACCATACAGAGGACATCATGCAACCAGATATTTTCAATGTCCTGGGGTATCTCCAAAACTCTATAAGCGCTTCATGAAGACTTGAGAAAGCGCTTCATGATTTCTGCCAGAACTTTGCAATGGGGCCTCTTGTACCTGCTTCACAGAACACATAGTTGCCAGGGAGTTCAGAATAAGCCCAAGCATATCTAATGTAATTTATAATTTTATTAGACTTGCACATAAAATTGGTATTGAAACATAATTGCTCTTTAAGTTTTTCTTTGGGACTTGACATTCTAGAAGCAACTTAGCACATCACTATAGACAATTGTTTAGACGGGTCACCTTCAGAACTGCTATATCAAACAGACCTTTAGAATCATGGAAAATGTAATATTTTTGCTGCAAATATCATAACGCATTATCCAAACACAACTGAAAAGCCGTAATACCGTTCTCTTGGAATCTGATGAAGAAAGACGATCTGCTTTTGAAAGACGATCTGTTGTTGGAGCGTGAAAGTTAGTTGCACCAATCTTGCCACCAAATACGCGTTTTGCATCAGCTGCTTCTGTTGATACAACTGGTCTGTCAGTGGAAATCAGAGGTCTCCGCGAGTTGTATATCCGTGGTTGGATAAGCTCTTTATGAGGGAGATCTCCCTGCAAAGCTTCAACAATAATTATATCAGCCACTTAATGTGCAAAACCAAGATCATAGTCTAATCCAGACGATGTATAATGAAGTTCGAGAAAGAATTTCATCACAAACACCAATGTGTCTAATGACAACAATAGCTGATGTCTCAAGCATCAACAACCTCCATAAAATCTAAAGAAGAAATTATTGTGCAGCATGTTCCCTGCACCAGTTCCAAGAAAATAAGGCATCACACTTTGCGATGCAAAGGACATACATCTTTAGTAGCATGAACATTACTGGGTTTGTGCTTTGTTGAATCCAAATGTGGGCCACCTCCAAAACCTACTTTGAGAGCTTCTCCTGCAGGTTCTACAGTTTCAGTTGCATCATGGCCATCTTTTACTCCTGTGAATGATATAAACATAATTATCATATATTCTCTAATATTAAGCACAACAGTTATCCATATCAACAATTAAATGTGCAAAAATCACTGCGGAAAAGTTCTATAGCCTAGAAACAGTGAATATCCGTATCTAGTATATACTAATTAAATTAGTCAGGATGCAACACTCCTATTTGAACATATATGACTTGCAATGATATTCTGCATAAGTGATTTTTTTTGCTACACCCAGTCACCACATGAGATTATAAATTTCTACTTACCATATAAAAATTGGCATTATGCAAAATTCGTGATGCATCTGATAGGATTTTTTCAGCATGAAGAAAAAGCTATATTATATTCAAAGATAATTTTCAATAATACATCAACATAGAGCTATGATAATCATATATTGTACCCTTATATGTTAAGGTGACCAAAATTAAGAGTGATAGGATGCTCAGATCATAAAAAAGGAATCAGATATGGCATGCAAGCCAAGGATCGGAAATATCATCTGCAGATTACCAAACTGGATATAGCAGAACTATGAAGATTTTGGAATGCAAAAAAACTGAAATATAAAGCTGTATGAGTATACCTCAAATTGACGGGCTGAAGAAGAAAATATAAAATCCGGGTACATTGATGCGTACCTGTGATGGAGAAGGATGATAGTAAGATTAAGTACCCAGCATTATGAAGTCCTGGATTTGGTGCCTGATATCACCCACAGTTATGCTCACTTTTCAGAATTCATTTGGGGAAGAAAGGTCTTTCTTTGAGAGGGCATCTGCCATACTGTTTTTTGCTCTATCAATATGCTGAATGGAATAGTCCATTCGTGATTTACAGATGGAGTCTATTCTGCTCAGCCACCCCGCTAGATTTATATTATTTATGATGTGGACAGACTTTACATGGTCTATCATAACCTTTGAGTCCCCGAAAATATGCAGCCCCTGAATGTTTAAAAAGTCACAAAACTTTAATAACCCAGCCAATGCCATTGCCTCCGCTTTGTTGTTCGTCCCTTTCCCACCATGCCAAAAAGTATCTATATACTGGTCCGACCCTGGAATAATATAGACCCCACAACCACAATATCCATTCAAAGCCGCCCCATCAAAATAGGCACAAGGAACATTTGTGGGATCAACATATTTTTATTTTGTGGCTTAGAAACTCTGTGAATATTGGGGGAGAAAAGGCTATAATACTGGGATAAAATGCGCTCAAAAACAGTGATATGATTATCTTTGCTGTTATTGAAGAGATCCTGTTCTGTGATTTCCATATCTCCCAAAAGGCAATCAATGGAACAAGCCTCCAGTCCACTTTTATCTTACTCCACCACTGAAAGGCGTCTTTAATAGAGGAAAAGGTAATCCAATTTGAACCAAAATGTTCAGCAAGGCTCCTCCATATCCACAGGGAATGTGGACAGATTAGGAAAATGTGGAAATTGCTTTCCTCATTCGATTTGCATAATGGACAGATTGTAGACCCACTCCAATTCCTTTTTTGAAGGTTATCCCACGTAAGATTCTTATTGTGGAAAACCAGCCAAGTGAACAAAATAATCTTTGTGGAGCAGCCCGCCTTCCAAAAGGTTATGGGAAAATGCTATTGTGAAAGTCAAAATTGACCAAATGTAGTTGGAAATATATTTCCTTGACAATAACCATAGACCTTCCCTTGATACCATTCCAGATTAGCTTATCCCCTTCCTCATTTCTGTGGAAGCCCCCGTTCCTCATAGACCATAAAATACGGTTCCATTGAAAAGCCAGGTCATCATTAAGATTTAGCAAAGATGTTGATTTCCATATATGAATAGGACCCATCCATCTATCGATGACCTGGTCCCAAAAGAAGATCCCTTTTCGCTGAAGTGCTCGAATTAACTGCTAAGAAATAGAAGCTTCCTCTTCACCTCCTGCAATCCGATCGAGTCCTATAATAATATTTTTCCCAGATTGAAAGCTCCATGCCAGGCATTTTTAGAAAAAAATGCTCAATTTTCCGAAAACTTCTCCAAATAGCTGATCCATGTGAAAGCCCGATTGTTCCTTGTCTATACCAGAAGGTCATTTCCCTAGCTTTGCTCCACAGGCTATCCTCCATGACTCCTCTCCACAATGATTTGCACAAAAGTGCATTTCGGAATGCTGTAGCCACCCAATTTTTTTGGCCGAGTCAAATGAGAAAGCTTTGTAAGGTGAAATCTTCTATGCTCTTGATTTCCCCCCCAAATGAAATTAGCTGTTATTCTGTTTAATTTGCTTATTATGATAGAAGGTATATAAAAGAGATGAGCCCCATAAACCATAAGTTGCACCAGAACTGTTTGCGTTAATATCGCTCAACCCGCCAATGATAAGCATTTAAATTCCCAGCCTGCAATTCTCTTGTAATACCTGTCAAGAATCCACAACCAATCGGCAGAAGAGTATCCCACAGGTTCTAATTTATAGCCTAGATATTTCAGGCCCACGCACAGTGGACTGACTTTTATGTTGAAAAGGTTTGTCAGGAAAGCATCAATCTCCATATTTACATCCTCCAGGTGGAAAGATGATTTATCAACATTTATACGGAGTCCGGTGGCTTTCTGAAACTTCCCTAAAATGACGTGTAAGCAGATCCACGAATCACGACATAGCATTGCCGATAGAAGAATGTCATCGACGAACAAGTTATGAGAAACTGAAATACCCCTGCAAAGCTTCAAAGGATTGCATCGCTTTTCCTTCATAGCTTTTTGAATGTGAAGACTAGGGGTATCCATGACCAAAATGAAAAGAAGGGGGGACAATGAGCATCCCTGCCTCAACCCTCTGGCGGCTGTGAAATAGGAGGATGGGATACCATTTACAAGGACAGCATAATTTACATCGACGACGCATGCCATTATCCAATTTGTACAATTTTCATTCAGCCCAATTTTGTAGAGAAGACATTTGAGGAAACCCCAATCAATACAGTGGTATGCTTTCTTCAGATCAATTTTTAATAAGGCAGCTTCAGATTTCCTAATGTGCATAGAGTGAAGGCATTCCTACGCGATGGTGACAGCGTTGATAATATTCCTACCCTTTAGAAAGTCGTGTTGCTCTAGGGTCAAATGGGAAGATAATGAATGCCTCATCCTATCCGCGATGAGTTTAGAGATGATCTTGTAAAGTGTATTACAAAGTGAGATAGGACGAAAGTCCGTGAAGGTGAGGGATTTTTTCTTCTTTGGGATTAGTGCAATATAGGTGGAAGAAATTGAATGGTTAATAGAGCCCTTTATCCTAGACTCCTCCATCATGTCCAGTAGATCATTTTTCAGCAGATCAAAGAAGTGAATGAAAAAATCTAGTCCAACCGTCCAGACCCAGACTTTTGTCCTTTTGGAAGGATTTCATGACAGACAGAAGTTCATCCTCGGAGACCTGTGCAAATAGAAGATCATTCTACTCCTCATCAAACATTACAGGGTAGGGTTCGATTCCCCATATAATGTCATTAATATCCTTGCCCCCGTGACTACTATAGGCTTCCTGGAAGTATTTTACCGCCTCCTTAAAGATATATTCCTGAGTCACCACCGAGGACCCCATCTCATTTTTTATTTCCCATATAGAATTTGATTCCCGCCTACCATTTGCATATCGATGGAAAAATTTAGTATTTCGGTCTCCTTCTTTAAGCCATGTGACTCTGCTTTTTAGTCTCCAAGATGCCTCTTCAATAGCAAGAAGTCTTTGCTTTTCATTTTCTAGATTTCTGATATGGGCTCTTGATTCCAGAGTCACATTATTTGAAATAAGATCAACAGATAATCTTTCGAGATCATCATTAATCTTCTTAAGAGCCTGTCTATTAGAAATAACCTTATCCCTTTGCCAATTTTTTACACATGTTCTAAGGTCTGATACGCGATCCAAAAAAGATTTAATAAGTCCAGGGAGATCATCAGGGGAAGAAGATTTCCATTGGTCCTGAATGAGATTATTGAACTGCTCATCTTCCTGCTAGACTCTATTAAATTTGAAAGGATAACCTTTCCTAAGACCGACCTGATTCCATTGAATGGAAATAGGTCTGTGATCAGATATGAAGTTCGAAATAATCTTGAGGGACCCCCAAGCGGTCGATCAGTCTGTCATCTAAGAGGAAACGATCAAGTCTCTTTGCAAATAAGCTTCATTTGATCTCTCGTTATCCCATGTAGGGCCCATTCTCATAAGATAAATATCGACAAAGTTTTGTTGAAGGATCCCAGCATCGCAACGTTTAGACTTTTGGAGAGTCCCCTTCAGATGCTCTTATTTCCATAAAACAGGTCACTTGAAATTGAACTGTCCCAGGATCCCAGCATCGCAACCTCAGCAGAATCCCAAGCGTTTTAAGATACAAGGTTGAAACTATGACGCTAAATAGAAGAAGCAAAAGGCATGAAAGGTAAGGTCGGAATAGATAGAGCCAGAACAAGAGCTCAGTCTAAAACAGAGATTTTTGAAAATACAGACGAATGTGAACCCCGCACAGGGATGCGCAAGGGGAAAGGGTCTCTAAACTCGATCACTGATGGAAGAACGATATATAATGGGAGAGTCATGCCAGTGGATGAAGCCACATCCATGGACAAGAGGCAACAGAGCATACAACATGCATGATGAGCATTGGACAAGTGGTGTGCCAAGGACAAGACACTGAGGTAAAGGAGCTCTACCTACAAATGAAGAGCCCACACCTAGCAAATGATGTGCCAACACCTAGTGAAAGGCATATACATGAAGATTGACAGGTGCAACAAGGATGCCCACAGGAAGGATGAAAAATGATAGACAAATGGAGAGTTAGGATAACATGACACAGAAAATAACCTTCCACATGGAAAGTGAAAACTCAAGCTCTCACAGATCCCCTGGTAGGCCAACAAATCGGTGCACTTTCTCGGTTGGCCGACATGCAGATGCTCTTTCCTAGTTGGACACGATCGCAGTGCTCATTCCGAAGTTCATTACTCCTCTAACCAATGAACTCAATTGGCATTATGCAAAATTCGTGATGCATCTGACCGGATTACCAATGAACTCAATTGGCATTATGCAAAATTCGTGATGCATCTGATAGGATTACCAATGAACTCAATTGGGTGGTAGCAAGAGTTCTTTATAGGAATTGGCTTTCAAGGATAGAATATCAATTTGCAGTTGTCTTTAGTGCGCCTTTTTGAATTTTCCAGTGCCGGAATCCGACGAAAAATTTTGAGGTGAAATCCTGATTTGTGTTATTTAAGCTGTTTTTTCACTGTATATATGGATTTAGCACCCTGAAAAATCCCTAGGGCACTTCGATTGTGAAAGGATTACCCACCAAGCTTGTGATTTCAGTAAATTCATGTCAGATTTGAGAGAAATTAGACCGGAAAAGCTTCCAAAAAGTCGCACTAAAGACAACTCGTATCAATTTGAATATCATCGAAAAAACCCTAGAAAAAGGCCACTGGATCAGCAAGAGAAAATGAATTAGCCCAGCAAAAAGAATAGCACTTTAAAATTATGACCTCAATATTTTCCCACGACAAAAAATGCAAGAGAAATGCATGAGAAAAATGGTCAAGGTAATTCCATAAAAAGGGAAAATCATGCCATAGTTGTTTTATCCCTTCGATTTTCATACTTACTAGGATGCCTTTGATTCAAAGAATTGTGGAAAATGGATAGGTAGTACCTAGCATAATAATAAACCCCAAAAGCAAATAATAGCATAACAATATCTGGATTTGCCATTTCTCTTATCATCATAGAGAAGATCCCTTCGATTTTCATACTTACTAGGACGCCTTTGATTCAAAGAATTGTGGAAAATGGATAGGTAGTACCTAGCATAATAATAAATCCCAAAAGCAAATAATAGCATAACAATATCTGGATTTGCCATTTCTCTTGTCATCATAGAGAAGTTGAAAATTTATAATGCAATCTTGCAATAATTTTCACTAACGCTGAAGTTGTGAAGGAAAAAAAATCAAGAATAAATATATAAGCTCAAAGGAATATATAAACTTTATAAAACTTAAATCAATCATTAATTGAGATAATGAATTGTTACAGTGGTTTGCAAGATACTTAATGAACAATCCATTTTGCGAAAACTAAATTAACTTCTAATATTGATAGTAAATCAAACTTTTTACCAAAAAGAGCACTTATTTGTAAGTATATTTATTGGAAACCAAGGTTAACAACCACCCAACAGTAAGCTGGCTAAGATTTCCAATGCAAAAGAATATCTGCACAGAGATTGAACATGACAGCTAAAACATCCTCAAGGAGAAAATATCACCCCATCCTTCAAACTATACCTTGGTTTCTTGACTCCAGCAAACAATTAGATTTCACATGCAGAGGTGCTCATAAGTGGTGTGAACAATGTGCCATGTTTTATTATAAGAACATGCAAAAAGAAAAAGAAAAAAACATCAACTTAGCAGGATTATATTTATGTAGAATACCTGCAACCATGTCAGCAGCTGATGGTGTTGCTCCACTGCTTGTACCTCCCTGTGCAGGCTATAAAAATAAACGCGACAATTTCGTCAGTAATAGAGACACCATAAAAGTTATGACTTTATTGAATTTTAAATCACTCATGATTTTTTGGCATGATAAGAACTGGAAAAACACACAGCATTTACTCGGCAACCGTGCAAAACCTGGTAAATAGAAACAGATCAAGGAAAATACGAATGATGACATCATCAACTATAATGTTGAATTATAATTCTTTAGTTGTTTATTTCAAAAATATAGCATAAACTGATGCCTACTACTTACAGGCAACCGTGGTACAGCTCCGGAACTTTGTGCTTGTTGATATTTTAGGATGGTCCAATCAAACACATAATCATACTTGAAACCTGGCAAGCATAAGAAGCAGCAAAATAAATATGATGTAAAAATATAACCAATCATCAATGCATGTTACAAATCAACCTTATTAAATCATTAAATACAATCTTAAATCTTTAAAAGAACCAATTATTTGGCACTTTAAAGCCGCTAGGGTGTATACCAATTGGTGACAGTTATTTTGTTAAGTCACTCCTTGTCACAGGTTAAAACCCCGACTTACCCATGTCCACGGAAGGGGCATACATGGGCACCTAGAGGTTATAGTGGTAGTGGTCAGAACTGATCCCATGTCACGTGAATACGAGGTCGGCCTAATTGTTAATTCCTTTGGTCACAATCAAAAAACAAATTGACACTAGATGTGAAAGATGCAGAGGTGGTGCGCTTATTCATCCCGAAGGAAAATTAAACTAACATTCTCTTGGAGTCTGGGCACAACCACCAACAACCAAGCAGAGCCTTACAATTTGCTCCAATGTGTGAACTTACGTACAGCCTTACATCTTCATAAATTAACCATAATTGAGAACTCAAAAGAAAACAATAATGCATTTACAACTTGCCAACACTCCCTGTAATTCCAAGCTCCTATCTATCTTTTGAAAAATTCGTTCCAGTTTGGAGTCCCTTCCTTGAGGTGCACTCTTTCCATATCCTCAAAATGAACAATTCCCTTGCTGACTCTAGCAACTCCAACGGTCGGGAGGGCCTAAGGAACCCTGAAGATCAATCTTATTTCCATCCCATCCCATAACATGGAATTGATGCTATTTGGGATCCATTCAACACGTCATTTGGAGGCTTCAGGCATCACCCCATTGGTCCGACTGCCACAAGGCTGGGAAGGTATATTAGTTAACTTCATCATGGAATTTGTTATAGTGTCCCATTTTCCTAATGAGGATATGGTTCAATGCATTTGTGTTTAGAGATATTATGGGGAATGGCTATGGCTCTGGTTCTGAGGCCTCACACCAAGTTCCATCCTCTTATGCCTCTTGTGACTGTTAAAATATATATATTATTGGCTTAGTGAAACCATTCAGTGCCACATTTACGAGTTCTACGTCCTCCACTTTCTCACCAATCACTGCAAGTTGATGACATATCTATGTGATCTTCATCATATAGCTAATAACATTGTCAGATATTGACATCTGCACAAATTTCAGTGTGTTCTTCAAGATCATCTTCCTGTTCATGTTGTCACTCTAGAACAAATCCACCAGAGCCTTGAACATCTCCCTAGCCAACTTTTATCTGCCAAGTGAGGGATCAACTGATCCTTCACAACATTCATAACAACCCTTGAGCTCTAATGTCCTTTTAATGAGCTACTAATTGAACTAGGTCTGTCCATGAAGGAATTACCTATCCACAATTTTCCAAAGGTCATTTTTGTTAAATAGCAAGGAAACCCTTGCCTTCCAAGGCATGAAGTTTGAAGTCCTGACTCCTATCCAACCTGTCTTCAAACCTGAGACTTGTTGTCATTTCTTGATCTGAACAAAAATTGTCATGTGCTTATTCCTTCAAGCACACACACTCTTTTACTGTTGTTGGTTTATAGATCTGTTGAGATTTCCTTGCAGATCTAATAGATCTACTGCAAACTGTTGTGGATTTGTGTTTGGTCCTTTAAAAACCCACAAAAATGTTTTATTGTTACCAAACTACTTGATTGGTATAACTTTCCTCTCTCCCCCTAACGTGTACAACCTCCACCAATCTCATTGCTAATTGATCGAATTTGCAAACTTAAAATTGGCCTGCCTATCGAAAGTGTAAGCTTTCATACCATCTTAAATTTCCTTAACCCCAGCAACTGGAAAATTCATTTTCTAGTACTTTCCTTGCTATAACTTAATTAAAAGTTCAGCTTACTAAATAAAATAAATTTTCAGTGGAAGCAAAATGAAACCAATCTCAGATATGCCCACAGAATTTGCCGCCCTTCTAATCTGTTGTTCATAAATTAAAATCCAACATACAAGGGCTTTCGCAATCGGGAAAATAAACTGCCCATAGAGAAAAATACAATAACAGCACAAAATGAAATTTTCAAGCTGAGAAGACCCCTTTTGTACAGTCCATACATCCTGTCTGTGCTTGCTGCCACTGGTCTATATAGCCTGCACACACTCGTGTGAACTACCCACAGCCTGCACAACCTGTCTGCAGCCTATAGACCCTGCCTGCAACCTCTGTTATTTATCACATGTCTAAGCTGATATGGACACTGCATGACCTGCCCAATCACTGTAGTACTCAAGTTCTAACGTGTCCTGTTCCGGGGGGTCAGCGTGTCCGAATCCGACACCACAAATCTCGAATCCTACGTGTCCCAAATCCCCGTGTCAGGTGACTTAGTACTCAACCCACCATATCTGGAGTGTTTTATGGTCACTGCTTTCTGTCAGCTGATTCAAAAAATCAGTCCTTTAATTTTTCCTAGCTGACGGGTCTTCTTCACCCAATCGCTAGGACCCTAACTATTTCACTGTGTTTTGCGCTCACTCTTGTGTCTTTCTGCTTTATCTAGCCTTCCATTTATAAGTTTGAGTTGTTGACCGAATTGATAACGGTCAAGATTAAATCTCACCTCACTTGAGATCTAAGTTGCACAAAATGCCGAAACATTTCAGAATTTCTGAAACGGGTACGTTTAGAAACATCACCTCCCAAAAATGGAGACGTTGGCCAATAGATGACAATTTAGAAGTAAAAACAAGCCTATATTAACTCTCGTAGATGATTACATGATGGTTGAGTTTCGGCCATGTTTTGGAGTTCCTGGTACGGCCCGAAACGTCGGGTTCTTAGAAGTTCCGTGCAACATAGCTTGAGATCAATGGCTAGGATTCATCTAATTCACTAATGCAAATAACCTTGGAATTTAATATCCCGGATGCGGGTGACACGTCTGAAATTAATGAGAAGCCACATGTTGGACATGGGCAGCCTCAAGTGTAATACAGGCATTCAATGCCCGATCGCCGCCAAGGAATATATGGCGAGGCTCAACTTAGGAACCCATTCAATGCTCCGTTCACGCCGTAGGCTGGACTGCAACGAGCAGTTATGGCGATCGAGGTTCGAGGTAGAGTTACAGTTTTTAAAAAAGGTGATGGGGAGGCTCAGATCATGCCGGTTCATGCTCAGCAATCAGCCTTTGTCGCCCCGGCTCCCGCCTTGTCATCCGCTCTTAGGGAGACCATACCCACCATCCCTCTGCTCGTTGGCTGTAGATCTGAAGGGCGAGGGGATTGCGAATTGGAGTCCTTCCTCAATTCTGCCTCTGCCTCAATTCCGCCTCCCTATTCCGCTCAGCTCCTTATCCTTGGCTATGCTGCAAGTATGGTTAGGCCACGACAGCGCCTGCTTAGTCGTCGAGGCTCGGCTCGGGGAGGGTCCTCTCGGCCTCCTGCTCAGGAACCTCTCACCCATCGCTGTCGATGCTACTGCCATGGCTTCACTGATGCCACGCCTATCCAAGCCAGCCAATTCGTGGACTCACGCAGCCCAGACCCTTCAGCTCCTTCGCCGGCCTTTGGCTCGGCCATTTTCACCTTCAGTAGCTCGTTGGATAGACCCTGCATCAATGCTCATGTGTCGGTTCTTTTCCTGGAGGAAACGCCAACCGAAAGTGAAGAGCTCCGCGGCAAAAAATCGCACCAGGACGAGGGCTCAGAATTTGTCGAAGCTATGCCAAAAATGGTTGTAGAGCAAGCTCCCAAGCCTCAGGACGCGTCAACTTCTAAGGCGGACGACGTCAACCTAGGTCCCCTCCCTGCTGCAGAGGAAGCTGAAAGATTTGGCTGGTGCCCGGTGGTCGAAGAGGAACCGGAGGAGTAGCTGGCCCTGCGCTCAGCTTCACCCTCTCCAGCATCCCTCAGGTTTTGCTTCGGCTCTCGGTTTATGTCATGTAATCCCAATACTTTTCTGGTCATGTTGTTCTGTTGCCCCTGCGTGGGATCATACTGTTGGTAGTCTGCTGCCCCTGCGAGGGTTACTCATTTTGATTTGGATGCTCCTTTTTGAGAGTCACAGTACCCCTGCGTGGGTTGTTTTTTGGTCAGAAGCAGAAGGTTGTGTTCAAGCTTGGCCCCCCTGCGAGGGCTGCTCCTATGAGGATCTTTCTCAGTTCAAAACGCCAAGGCTTAGCCTCTGGTGAAGACACTATATGACTGTAATGCTTTGCCTGTTACTGTAAATAATAGATTAGTTTTTTAGCGAGAAAAAAAAAAAACCTTGGAATTTTATAAAAACACTTTAATTTAATAAATCCTTTAATTAAAATAAATTGCTAAAGTTGAAGGTCTTGGATGACTTCCACACCTCTAGACACTCAAACCTGTGCAAAAATACCTGTCTGATGCTATAATCATCAACACCATCTGTATGACTGTACAGGTTTCCATACGACTGTTTGAAGTTTTGGAAGAATTGTAGCAACCATTCATTCATAAATGCAGCCACATACAGTAGATTAAAGAGGTAGGATTTAGACAGATTGCCCATAACCTTCAACTTATGCAGATCACTCCTCATGGTGTGATGAGTCAGAGATTGTCAATGGAGGCTGTTGGCCAGAATAACGTTCACAGGGAAAAATGATAAGCCAAAGGAAATCCAAACTCCACATTGCAATAATCTGTGCACAGTTTCCATGCCCCATTCGGTTCTGTTTCAAGATACTGAATTTAGCAACCATGTGCTCCAATCTGATTGGAACACTCGAGTTCTGTGCAAAGTGTCCAATTTTGAGCATAAGATTGGAACACTCTAGTCCTGTGTAAAGTGTCTGATTTTGAGCATAAAGCCTCGAGGAATTTTAACACTAGTGGAGACCATCAAAAGGAGACACCCAGCTTTCCATGAAAAAGAGGAAAATGATGAAGAAGCACAGCCACCTCCAAGGCCATACAACAACTTAAGTCCCTGCAGCATGGCACATTGGCAAGTAGATTCTGGACCTGCTGTGATTTGTCTCAGGATATTTCGGTATGAACTCTCTGTTTAAACTTTATACATATAAATCCAGTTCTGTCTGATTTTATATTGTTAACTTCTATGATAGGAACAGGTCTGATTGCCTTGGATGATTTTTCAGTGATGGTCATTTTTACATGTTCCTGGGCAATGCAAAAAACAAATTATTTGTCTTTAGCTCAGGGACGCAACACAGACTCAGCAATTTTCACTTGTTACATATTTTGTATTACTGACAGGCGACTTTTAACAAGGAATTTTGTGGATAAATAACCACTACATAGTCAGGTGATACTTGCAATATGTAGCAATGACATAATGTGGCCTGGATCTAGTTCCTTTTTGGGCATAATATGCCTTTGAGCTATCTGGAAATGCCATTGACATCTACTCTATTGTATTTTGTTTTCTCGTAATGATATACAAGGTTTTTTTTTCCTTGAAAAAAAAAGGAACAGACCTGATCAATCTGAATGGCATAAAGAATACCATTTTGAAATTAATAAGATGATAGCAGACATAAACTATGTCCTTAGTGATCCTGTTATATGCATTACTATTTGCAGATAGTCGGTGGCAAAAAAGTCTAAACCCAAGGGAGTTTGAAATACAAATAAAAAACTTATTTTCCAGGCCAATAAAGAACCCAAATAAAAAACTCACCTTCACGTTTAAACAAATCTTGGAACAAGCCCTTCAAATATAAGTAATCTGGCGTGTCATCAAAAGCCAGAGACTTGCAATGTTGAAAGTACAATGCAAACTCTGTCGGATGGGACTTGCATAATGACTGGACAACAAAAGTTAGTCTAAATAAGTGTCAAATTAATCTCAATGTAAACTACAAGATCAAAATAATAAGAAGGTAAAGAACAGTGATTTACTTCAATAGGAGTAGCTATCTTCTTCTGACATATTTTATCATACTTTTGCTTCTTATTTGCTGCCTTCAGACCTTGCCAAGGAAGGCTGCAAACCATCCATTTGCCAGTATGAATGGCATGTGAGAAAAATATAATTTATACAATAGTAACTCCTGTTATTGGAAAAGAAAATGTCTGCATTCTCAAAATTCTGCAATAGTCCCTATCAAGAGATCAAGTCTACCTAATGTGATAAATTTATCAAAGGGACCAGCAACTTCAGAGATATCATTTCCAATTTCCGAAAGTTCAAAATTGAGAAAAATATGATAAATCATACCTTCCCCTTAAGAAGTACATGAGAACATATCCAAGAGACTCAATATCATCCCTTCGGCTTTGCTCTGGCAGGTAAAAATCAACCAGAATGAATATCATTTCAGCAATCAATCATGAATTGTAGAAAAATCACCATAATCTAAGAGTGTAGCCTCACCGATGCCATTGTGCGTATTGACACTTGCATAGCGTGCAGTTCCAGTTAAACTTTTGTTTGCCCTGCATTTAATCAGGCTTGTGTTATTAACTCCATCTTAAATTAACTAGTACTAGGATAAACAAGGATGATACATCAAACAATGAATGTTACATGCATTCAGGAAATTCAAGTTGAAAGAGAGATACCTAGATCATTGGAGGGAAATTCAAGTTGAAAGAGAGATACCTAGATCTTAACTGTTTTATGTGTTCATTTCTATATTTCTCTGTGGAATTTAGTTCAACATCACCTTTGTTGTGTTTCCAATTAATGAAAGAGTAAGGATATTAGCACGTCAGAATGCCCATCCAATCTTAGTATTTTCCTATAAAATAATCTGGACCTAAACCATTTTTCTAGAGATTTTAATTGGTTGAGATCCATCCTTTCTTAAATGTGCTGGAACATGATTTTCTGCTTTGACACTTGCAATTAATTTAATAGTGCATCATAAGCACTCCCAACTTGTATGCAGAAGTCAAGATATCTGCACTATGAAGTTGTAAACTTCAAATGCTTCTGATCTTCTTATCATTTTTGTTGCTCCCTATCATTATTTTTCCATCCTCATCTCAAAAGTATATTGCTTTTCTCTATCACAAAATATTTGGTCATCAGCGTGTGCGCGCGCACACACATATATAATTTAAAATGTCATCAGCCTAAAGTATATTGCTGAAATTAAATATTTACTTCAGAATTTAATAGAAAAATCGATCCTATCTTACAAAACTGAAAAAAAATCTTAAGATCAAATGTAGCCTTTACTGGATACAATGTCAGGAATTCAATTATTACTTTTCCAAAACCCATGCTTAATTTCAGATGACTGATCCATTAGATGTAACACGAGCTATTATAAGGGATGCAGAATGATTAAAACATTTGCAATACATATCAGATAAAATCAGAAAAGCTACATGCATCCCTACACCTGAAGTCTGTGAACTCGACAAATGGCCAAAATATTTGTTAGACCAAGTAAAAACAAGTGTCAATGTCAAAAGAGAATTAGCTAGGCAAGTTAGGTAGAAGGAAGAAAATAGATAAGTCAGATGGACAAAGTAGCAAGTTATAAATGTAGAAATTGTTGAAATATACAGAGTACACATAAGCCAAGCTTCGGCCAAAAAATTGTAAAATTTGGAGGGCATGTATACACGAATTTCAATTTCTTCAAATCAATAAACTTGCATCAATAAACAACAACTTTTCCATCTAACAGCATACTAGAATGCTCTTCTCACTAGCAGAAGCGCAATCAGCCACCTTGTATGATCAAAATAAGTGACTTGACTATGAGTTTTTGTTTTGGGTGGGAATCCCAGAAATATTAGAAACCGCTGATTTTTTGGCAATTTTTGCAACAGTGCTTCAAACAGCAGCACTGACTTATGATACGAATAAGCTCCCAATTCCTTTGATTTCAAATAGTGTCACCCTGGCCGGTTTCTCCCTCTCAACAATTGCTAGACAATATATCAGCAGTCTACTCAGTTCATTGCTTCTCTTAACAAGCTGTTCTCCTTCAACCCAGCAGTATGTATTTCTTACATTAATATAAAAGTGTTGATCTACTTAGTTATGGTTCTTCATTAACACCTCATATGATGCGAAACCTTGTATGATACCATTCTAATGTAATTTGACTCTATATTTATTCTCAGGAACTGATTTTTAAAGTTTCAAGTCTGATTTTTAATGTTTTTATGGTGTTTTTGATCATTTTCTGGTGTATTTCTGCTATCTTCCATCATTATATCAGAGCTGTAGGAAAAGTGGTTGTGGGTGTCTAGTTGCTGAATTTTTTACTGTCTGAAAAAAAATAACTGAACAGAAGCCCTAAGAATTTACAGTAGCTATCACAAAGAGAGTTTCCAGGTAGATAAATTCCGTACAAACCCTCTGGGAACATTGAAAAACTCTCCATTTCTATTATGAATTTTACACGTAAAGATATTCCATGTATCAAAGTGAATAAAAGCAGTAAAATCACTAGAAGGCCTTCGAGAAACAAAGGCAGAAGAACATAAGAGTTGTTTACGTCTCAAAAATAAAAGCAGCAACGAGAACATAAAATGGAATCAGCACAAGCCATAGAGGTGAGAGATATGGAGCAGAGAGCTAAACCTAGCAGCCACAATAAGAGTTATCAATTCAATCTTCGATGAGACAATTAAGAATATGCTTTTGGTGAAAGTGTTTTTATATGTTTATTCAAGATGAGCAAAACTGTATAGTGTACACAGAAAAGGAAGGGAAAATTTTTTATCAGAGCACAAATATTGTATAGAATAAGATTAAAAAATGCTGTGTTTTGAAGTGATTTTTGGGATACGGTTATTGGAGATGAAAAAAGACAAAGAAGGCAAAGAATTTGATTAGCAAGCAAGCATTAAATTAGGTGGAATTAAGAATGGTTGTGTTTTGAAGAAATACTAATCTGAAGAGTGATTGATCTCAATGTGCAGTAGATAAGATCTGTGATGACTCAAAACTATTAATTGTGATTTGCAAGTGTTGTCAAATAATTGGTTCTTTTGGAGATTGTAGGGGTTAATGACTTATAACATAAAATGACAATAAGGTGCCTTACAACACCATATTTGTTTTTCTGCTTCTCATGTTTGCCAGGTTTTCAGTAGAATTATCTGCTTGATTGGGCAACCTTAAAGATCCGACAAGCACTAAATTCTGGACCCGTATCATGGCAAAGATCCTTAGAAGTCATAGAATGGTAGAAGTAACAAGGCACTCCACAATGAGAAAATTATCTACTGCCATATACTTTTCTTATATTCACCCACACTCTTGCATCCAAGATTAAAGTATTTAAAAACAGGAAATGTACGCTTCTATCTACATGAAGAACTTTTTTTGACCATATACTCTTCCAATCAACAGGCTCTATTATCTTGTAGTTTCCTCGTGCTTTTAAAATGCACATGATCCACTACTTTTCAACTATGCACATCTCTTCAAATCAAGGAAAAACAGCAATTAAATCACAGATAACATCACAAAACAAGACCTGAAGTGAATATGACGTAGGGTCACTGGGTCTTGGAACTTCTTTGCAAGACCGAAATCAATCACGTAGACCTGCATCATATTAATGAGCTACACATGATGAGTTATATACAAGTTCTAGGGAAACAATATATAACCTAATGATAGTGCATTGACAAATTACTTCAATTAGATCAAACACCGATGGACATTACCTGATTTGCTTTCTGACCAAGCCCCATAAGAAAATTATCAGGCTTCATGTCTCTGTGCATAAAGGATTTTGAATGTATATATTCCACCCTCTCAATCTACATAATTTATGAAATCAGTAGATCTCAATAACAGAATGCACATTTAAACACAACCAAATATATAGAAAGTCAATCAGGCAAATTACAAACATGTGTAAAGTGTCCCAAAGGAAGGGGTAAAAGAAAAGAAATAACAACAAACATAAGAGATATAACAGATAAAATAGCTACAAGAGCAATCACAGAAAGCATGAAAGATAGAACTGATAAAAATGCTACAGTGGCCACCTGAGCCATTAAATATTTGTTATATCAGAAATTGTAATTTACACAAATCACACTTACCAGCTGATCAGCTAACATTAATACAGTCTTCAGCGAGAATCTACGCCCACAAAACAGAAATAAATCTTCTAGGCTGGGACCCAGCAAATCTAGAACTATAATATTATAATCTCCTTCTGTCCCAAACCATCTGATGTTTGGAATACCAACTGCAATTTCAGATAATATCCCTTTATCGATTAGTTAACACCATACTATAATTAGAAAAAAGAGGA
The DNA here is from genome assembly GCA_000404065.3 of Pinus taeda. NCBI lineage: Eukaryota > Viridiplantae > Streptophyta > Pinopsida > Pinales > Pinaceae > Pinus > Pinus taeda. The sequence goes on along the minus strand of APFE030917142.1, from coordinate 62,999 downwards.
GTCAAGAGGGCAAGTTCATCTACTTACCTCCTCCATAAAGATGTCTATACACTTTAGATTCATATATCAACTGTGGGTGATTTGTTTTCACTTTCTCCTGAAGAAGTCAATGAGGCACATCAATTAAGAGCTTTCGGAGTCATTTGTAAAACACATTTTGTCCACTACTATATTTATGATCTATTTGAACCGGCAGAACCTGCCTAATAAAAAACTTAAAAAGCAGTGTCGTTGATGAGACGCATAATTCCTTGAAAAAATTGTACAAGCTTCGACAAAGCAGGGTTGGTCTAGTTGTTTCCAGCGGCTTCTGCAACGTTAATCCTTTGAGAAGCATACTAACATGCTAATTGTCTCAAAGCAAGTGACTTCACGAAGACAGCCATTACAATGGAAACAATCAATTCACACAAAAACACCTGAAAATCATAGACGTATGGCCTATAGCTGCATGTGTCCTGTAGGAGTGCAGATTATGCAAGAAACCGTCGCTTGAGCAGGGATTGATTCCTTTGAAAATTTGGATAGCGCAGCTCACAAACATCATGCAATTTGCAGTGCGTAAGGGAGAAGAAAGTAAAACCCTTGCAGCTCAGGTTTCACAATCATATTGTTAGCTTAAAAGTATACTCTAATAGAATATAATTAACGGTGAAACTCAATTTCAAACATGGTTTCAACTGGTTAAATTCAGCTCAATAACAACAGCTCTGCGATCAAGCACTATCCTAATTTATATTTCGAACCTGGTTTTCACGTTACGAGATGGATTCATGTCATGTAGGGCACTGTAATTAATGGTAATTCAAATTAAATAGCCATTTCTAAGATCACCCATCTGGGCACCACTTTCTGTAACCACCTTACATAAATTCATCCTTATACCCAGTTATACCCACCCATAAGAAGCAAAAGAAAAAGCCAGGGTAAGGAGTTTCAACAGACATACCATCTTAATAGCCACTTCCTCCTTTGTCCGAACATCGGTTCCTGCAATTTAAACCGCACTTAAATCCCAGCTACTACAATTCTTCAATTCTTCCCCAAAAAAAAAAAAAACATAAAGATATCGTCTTACAGAAACCCCTGAAGATGGACAAAGCAGAGAGTGAATTACCGATATATATCTCGCCAAAGGCACCGCTGCCGATCTTGCGTCCGAGACTGTATTTTCTGCCAATGAGGGTCTCCATGGCCAGCAATGACAAACAGGCCGAGCGTTGGGTGGCTGGGTGTATAGCTTTCCCCTACGCTATTGCTTTCGCACACAATTTCAATATTTGTAAAACACAAGCAAGAGACATAAATGGAACGAATTTCTCCTTCTCAATAAATAATAAAGGTAAAAAGGGAAAGGGATCGGCGTTCTTAATGGTCGTGGGATGACACCTACGAAGTAGACATTGTTTATAAGGGCGGTGGTGTATTAGCAGGACATTACGGTTCTTTTGGGTTGAGTAGGGATGAAGTAACATAACCTATCATCCAATATTTTACAGGAGTATGGATAGGAAGGAGTCTAGTTATATAAATTAGAAAATTATTATAATTTGGTTGTTAAATTAGCAGGGAGACAGTTATTTTTTGCTGTTGTGTGTTGTTTGTTAATGGAAGTTAAATCATTATCATTATTCAAGGAAAATTATGTCCTCTGGAATAACTGGGTGGTCCACACGTTTTCACTTAGAGATATCTCTAGTTCTTGGGTTGTTAAATTATTTCCTTAGGTCCCAAAAACTTTTAGGGTGTACTCCAAGCCATATTCATAGATACTAAGATACTTGTTTTCATAATATATTTTGTATTGTGAGTATTAAAAAAATTATAAAAATAAATTTTAGAATGTACTCCAAGCCATGTTCATAGATACTAAGATACTTATTTTCATATTTTATATTGTGGGTATTAAAAAAATTATAAAAATAAATTTAATTACAATTTTATTTTATAATATTATTATTATATTTTATAAAATAATTAATATATGAGTTAAATATATACACATTTGAAAAAATATTTAACAAGAAAAATATAGTAAAATAATAATAAGTATTAAGATTTTAATGGCACTGGTGAATATGACTTTTTTTAATAAATTGAAAAATGAAAGGGACGTAATTATTTTGGAGATAAATCTCAATTATTTATCATGACTACAGCTTAGTCTAACTACGAAATAGCAGTTTTCCTCGGAATTCCACTATGCAATAAAGCAAGGAAATTCAGCGCCCTAAAAAAATCCCTAAGGCACTTGAATTCTAAGAACTCAAGTTCTAAAAAAAATTGCTAGATTTTTGTTAAAAATAACCAAAAACAATATCATGAAAGACTACACGTCATGATTACTATTCTAAATATTCCATGGATATTAAATCTCTATTATCCATCTAACAATTATTTATGACTAAATCAAAACTCTTAAAGTGTTATTCCAAAATAAACATGTCTATCAACCTAATAACATCAACATTTATTCTTCATGTGTGTGGTCTCGTGGGTATAGGTATAGTAAAGAATAATAACAACATTTATTTTTCATGTATATGGTTTCTAAATGTGTTAATTTAATTTTAAGAGTTATTGTGGGAAGGGGAGAAGGAGAAGTGATTGTCACCTTCCTCTTCCTTGAGTAACATGAGCCTCAAATTTTATTATGGTTTTACCAATAATATGTAAAGTGTGTTGGTGGTTATGCAAAGTGAGGAGGAGGTTGTATATGGGAGGATACTAAAGGTGTGGGGTTTTTAGAAAATTGTCAAGATTTGTGTTACAAGTTTGATTTCACATTTTTTTGCCTGGTGGTTGTTTATTATCTTCTATAAAATGAAGTTTGTCTTATGGTGTATCTCTTGGTCGTATATATTCTCAAGATGCAATTTGTTGTCATGTTTGCAACCACTAGTGTCCATGTTCTATGTCCATGCGGCAAAGGCCTAACCTTGGCTTTCCTTTGTTGGCAAGTATGTTCGTCGTGGTGTTTTGTGCAAATGAACAAAGTGTTAGTGGATACAATCTTTAAGTAAAATTATTACCTTATTAATTAGCTTCATGTTGAGATGTTCTAATATCACTTTGGACATATTGTATTTAGGTTAATTTAACTTTCAAGTATGTTCTTCCCTACTTACATTATTGTCTAACATATTAAAGATGATTATCTAATTTTTACATTTATACTCATATTACTCTTACTCTTTTTCATTGATACTTAAATCTTTTAAAAGATATAAATTTGTTTAACTATATGATTAAACATTTTTTTCATCCTAATTCTTTATGAAAATTATATTTATTGGTTATAACATTAAAGTAATATTTTATTATATATAAATTATTATTATTTTATAACATCAAAATAATATTTATTATAATATAAATTATTATTTATAACATCACAATAATATTTTATTATTTTATAAATAAATTATATTTTATTTTATATATCAAAATAATATTTTATTTATTTTATAAATAAATAATTTACATTAAAATAAACCATTTTTGAGGTCTGATCATTTTTTCAAACTACTTGCAATATTTTTTCCCTTAATATATACATCTTAAAGCATTTCATTTCTGCTCACGGACTCATAAATAATCTAAATAATTAATGCTCTCATTGTAAAACCCAAACGCTTCCTTCCTTACTCTAATACTGGTAGAATTTTGGTAAATTTCTGAGTGTAATCTTTTTATAAAGGTTGACTTAAATTTCCATGCTTTAAAGGTGGCAAAGTGGTTGACTTGGAAAAAGTGTTCAAAGTTTATTTATGAGTAAAAAAAAAAATCCCTTTTGCACTCAAGTAACAGCTGCAAGTGACTATTTAGAAATTGATCAAAGGTTTGAGTGAAGAATATTTTGCAAGTTACCAAGGCATTGGTCACTTCTCCATTTCATCCCTGTAGAATTCATGAATTGGTCTCATTTGAATGTTTTTTTTTTTTCTTTATATATTGTTATTATTTACCCATCACTAACTCACACATAACAAAACAAATTTGGTAGATGTATGATGATAGTGAATGAATGATTCTAATAAATTTGGTAGGTCTATGATAATATAATAAATGATTTTAATTTAGTACAAATTCTATAGTAAATGGTAATGGTAAGATGGACCGTTTACATTTTTCAGTATGTGGTATATTATATTTTATTTATTTATAAGAATATAAGTATTTTTTATAATTGGTTATTTAGTTTATTTATAAAAAAATTGTTTATTTATGGGTATCTAAAATTTTACTATTTTTTTTTTACACATTGATGGATTTCATTTACATTTTATTTATAGTTTATATTGTGGCATAAATTTATTATAGTGAATTTGGCGAAATTGTCTAAGTTTGATACAATTTATTATTGGAAATACTTTTGGCATGATACCTCAACATTGATTCAATGTATGATTGATAATAAATCAAAACATCTAGTATTTCCATAAATACCTTTGTCACAACACTAATAATAATCATATACAAAGAATAATTTTTCATGGACATCTAATTTGTGGTTGAGGGTAATTTTTGAACAATATAATTTAGTGAGTATTCCATAATTTCAAATAACTAATGGTGTATTATATATTTTGTTTTCTAGCTTATTTTAATCAGCATTCACACAATGGGGACTCATATTTCTACGTGGAATGTTATACAACTAAATATATAAAAGATTTATGGTGGAATAAATTTCTCTTGACATTTGAGATATCATTTTCTCACATATAGCATAGTGTTATTATGCTTGTTTCACAAAAATTTCGATTTTACCAGCATTAGACGTGGAATGGTGAATGATTTCATAGTTTTCCAGATTTATCATTCTATGGTTTCATGGTATAACTTCATGATGAGTTAGATTTCTTAAAATTGTAATAGTCAATATCATTTTTTCGATGCCTTTTGAATCATAATGTATGCAATAAAAAGCATTGTAATCCTATCACACCTTTCACTCATAATAGATTGTGCAAACTTATCACAGCTAAAGCCACCATTTGGGTTTGGACGTTGCCTTTCCAACAAGCTATAGGATATCACCTTTGAGCAAGTTAGTTGAAGATGCAAGAGCATCATCCAAAATCTACAAATTGACTTCTAAGACATCAAATTAGATTTACCTATGGGGTTTGGTTCCCTGAATCTAGGAATTAGATTTCTATTGATAGTATTTGGTTGTAGTTTCCTAAACCTTTGATTGAATAAAGAGATTTGATCTCTTTCGGATCATATAAATAATTAGATGTGAGGTGATGTGGATAGATGGAATTTTGATATCTTTGTATAACAAATCATGTTTCCATGGATCCATATAAGTACAAGGTCTTTTTATATATATTTGTAAATCTTTGTTGAAAATACGTTGGGAAAAATATAGATGGGGAGAACAAATACATTGATTAATACAAACTTAGATTTCTTTGTTTCCTAGTGAAATCTTATTTTGTCTATAGAATATTTCCATCCTATAGAAATTTAAAAAGCTTTTATGTTACCTGAGAATACAACATATTAGATCTTTGCATTTATGAATTGATTTGAGTTGGATACAATCTTTGCGTGTAGCAAAGGATGAAAGAATCAAATTCCTAATAAATTCTCACAATTTGTATTATGTTGTGGTGGATTAATTTTCTAGTGGTGCTCTCTTAAATTACAAAACCATTTCAAAATTTGTTACAAACCCTGAATTTGTAAAATGATAACCCCAACAAAACAATTCCAAATCTATTGTGCATTGCTGGATCTTTTGAATGATTGGTGTAGAATTGCTTGAACATTCCATTCCCAACCAAACCACACAAATAGTTCTCAAGCGTTGACTTGAAGAGATCAATAGCAGTTGAAACTTACTTTGGCAACTACTAATAAATAGCATTAAGTTTCTTTTGGAAGTCAACTATAGCATTTGGTTAAATGTTGTGGTGTTCGTTTATGCATGCTTTCAACCTTAGTGGAATTTGGCCAATATTTGGAGAGTTTGCCAATTTATAACCAAAGTTTGCACTCCTATTTTATATGGAGAAGAATATATCTTTCGTATGCACCATTTGTGGTATCATAGCAAGAACAACATCATGTATTAAGATATAGAAGTGATAATTTGTGTTGATTCATGGCCTATAGAGTCAATAGAGGAGGTTGAGATGGTCAGAGAGGAATAACAATAGAAAATGCAAGGTCGTAAGAAGAAATAAGAAGACTACAAGCTAGGTTGGAGGCCATTGAAAGTGATTGACAGAGATATCCTAAAGTTGGAGATGTGAGTGAGTCAAACGAGGAGTCTCCAAAAAAGTAGAAGTAGCAGAAGAACCAGTTGAACTCAAAATATTGAGAGTGGCCCTTGGATCTACTTCAAGGCCCAAGCTCGAAGTGTCAACTTACAGTGTCAATCTAAACCTGAAAGAGCTTATGAATTGGATTAATGACATGGATAATTTTTTGGATACAAAGAGATGGATGATGAAAAGAAGGTAAAGTTTGTTGTCACCAAGTTGAATGAACATGCAACTTTATGGTGGGATGGTGTGCAGGCTAAAATAAAAAGAAAGAACAAGGAGAGATCAAGAGTTGGGATAAAATGATTGCAAAACTCCAATGTAAGTTTTTGCCTAAAGACTACCAGTTTTCCTTGTTTAGAAAAATCCAGAATCTTAGGCAAAGATTATTGTTTGTAAGAGAATACACAAAAGAGTTTTATAAGGTGAATATAAGGGTAGGTTATATAAAAGGCACTGTAGAAAAAGACAACTAAGTATATGAATGGCCTTTAGGTTGGACATTCGGGATGAAATAAGCATGTTTTCTCCTAAAACTATAGAAGAAGCTTACTAGATTGCCCTAAAAGCTGAGGAGAAGCTCATGAGGAAGCAATATAGCAGGGGAAAGAGTTTAGTCAAAGAAAGAGGACAACAATCCAGCTGAAGAAGATCTACAACACAAAGAGATGGAGCTAGTATCTCAAGTCAACAAGAACAATTAGGACATGACTCCAGGGGTAGAAGATGCTCTTCTAGAGGAAGAAGTAGAGGTATAGGAAGATATTTTAGATGTTACAATTGTGGCAAGATGAGACATAGATTATTTGAGTTCCTAGAGAATGAAGGTAAAATTCAAAGAAATTTTATTATTTCTCAAACATAAAAAGGATATGTGAAGGCATAAGAAGCAGAGAATGTACCTGTGACAAGCGAGTCCCTACTGTTGAAGAAGGTGTTGTTGAAGTTTCGAAAGGAAGTGATTGATCTAGATCAAAGGAAAGCTTTATTTAGGACTATTTGAAAAGTCAAAGAAAGTGTTGTAGGTTGGTTATTGACAGCGACAATACAAATAAATTAGTGTCCATGAAAGTGGTGGAAAATTTGAATTTGAAGAAAATCAAACACATGACACCCTATAAGGTGTCTTGGCTTTAAAAATGCCATCAATTGTTAGTGAATGAGCAATGTGAAGTGGAGTTGCAGGTGGGTAGATAGAGAGACAAAAAAAAAAATTGGATTTCATGCCAATAGATGTGTGCCACATACTATTGAGTAGGCCATGGTAGTTCGACCAAAATGTCATGCATGATGGAAAGAGGAATAGTTACAATTTTTAGAAAGACGAGACAAATCATACACTAGTACCACTAAGGAGTGAGGTACAACAGAAAATAACGACCCAAAGGCATTGTTGCTAAATGGAAAGGAGTTTTTGTAGCAGGCTGAGGACAATGAGGTAGATTTTGTTTTAGTCTGCAAACCTAGAGTAATACTTACAACTACTACAATTGCATATTTACCTATTGAAATCCAAGAATTGTTGAATGAGTGTAGTGATATTATTGTGAATGACTTACCTAATGGATTTCCACTTGTCAGAAGCATAAATCATTTTATTGATTTGATCCTTGGGGTGAGTTTAGCAAACAAGGGTACATATAGAGTGACTCCTTGGGAAAATGAAGAAATTAGAAAGCAAGTTTAAGAGCTATGAGATAAGAGATTGATCAGAGAGAGTTGGATTACATGTGGCGTGCCAACAGTGTTGAGCCTAAAAAAAGATGGTGGATGGAGAATGTGCACATAATCAAGAGTTGTTAATATTATCACAATCGGGTACAAGTTTCCTTTACCTCGTATATATGATTTATTAGATTGTTTAAGTGGTGTTAAATATTTCTCCAAGATAGATCTAAAAAGTGGATACCATCATATTAGGATTAGAGAAGGAGATGGGTGGAACAAAACCTTTAAAACTAATGATGGCTTGTATGAGTGGCTAGTTATGTCATTTGGTCTATCTAACACACCTAGCACCTTTATGAGATAATGAATGGTGTTAAAGGAATTCGTAGGAAAGTTTGTGATTGTGTTTCTAGATGATATTTTGGTGTATAGTCAATCTAGAGAGGAGAATTTGAGGCATTTGGGGTATGTCTTGGAAACGTTGCAAGAGGAAAAGTTATTAATTAACTTGTTTATTTGGGTTTTGTTATATTTGGATATGGTTTTAAAATGGATCCTGAGAAGGTAAGGAAAATCATAGAGTGGCCTTCTCCCAAGAATATATTTGAAGTTAGAAGTTTCTATGGACTGACTAGTTTCTATAGAAAATTCATTAGGAGAGTAGGATAAATGCTCAAATCATAGAAACTATAAAAAAGAACAAACAACCATTATATTGGACTGTAGAAGCAAAGAAATGATTCTAGTTGTTGAAGAAAAATATTACAAAGCAACCCATGTTAGTGTTGCCATATTTCAATAAACCCTTCTAGAAAAAATGTGATGCAGGTGGTGAAACAAGTGGGGTTGTATTAAGTTGGGAGGAGAAACCCATAGCATATTTGAGTGAAAAGATGAGTGAGGCAAGGAAGAAGTACTCATGTTATGAAAAAGAATTCTATGTTGTCATACAAGGATTAAAAAATGGATACATTATTAATGTCTAGAAAATTTGTTTTCTATTTAGATAATCATCCTTTACAATGCATAGTGAACAAACCAAAATTGAGTCAAAAGCATATTAAATGGATAGAATTCTTAGAAGGTTTCACTTTTGTATTAAAACACATCATTGGCTAAGCTAATAAAATTGTAGATGCTTTAAGTAGAATAAGTATGATAACACAAGACAGACTAATACAGGTAATGGGTTTTGATTTTCTAAAAGAAATGTAGGAGGATGATGCATATTTTAAAGAGGCTTACAAGGCATGTAAAAATCCAATAATCAGGGATAGGAATAAGTGGATTGAGTATATGTTGCAGGATGGTTTACTTTTCAAAAAAAGACAACTTTGTATTCCAAGGTGTTCTATGAGGGAAAACTTAATTAAGAAGAAACATAGTGGAGGACTAATTGGGCATTGTGGGCATGATAGGCTTATGAGCAGCTAAAACATTTTTTACTTTCTACTAAACTGAGGATTGATATTAAAAAAATTGTGAATAAATGCAGAATTTGTCAACATGCGAAAGGGAAGAGTCGAAACACAGGTTTGTATCACTCGTTACCTATCCCAAACAAATCTTGGGATTCAGTAAGCATGGAGTTTGTGTTGGATTTGCCAAAGACACAAAAAGGTAATGACTATATATTTTGAATGGTCGATAGACTTTTAAAGATGGTTGATTTTATTCCTTGTTTAAAACTAGTGATGCTACAAATGTTGCTAACCCACTTTTTAAAGAAGTGATGAGACTGCATGGGTTACCCAAGAGTACCATCTCAGACAAAGATACTAGGTTCTTGGGACTTTTTTAGAGAACCTTATGGAAGAAGTTGGGCACAACATTGATTTATAGCTCAACTTACCATCCACGGATGGATGGACATACTAAGGTCTTCAACAAAATTTTGGGGAATATTTTGAGGATTTTGGTTGGAGAACATCCCAACAGTGGCATAATGTACTTGTTCAAGAAAATTTTGCCTACAATGACTCTCCAAATAGAAGTACATGTTTGATACCTTTTCAAATTATGCATGATATGCATCCAAGAGGAGTTCATGAACTTAGAGATTTAGGAAAAGTTGGGAAGGAGGAATTCATGAACTTAGAGATTTAGGAAAAGTTGGGAAGAGAAGTGCAGATGGTGAATACTTTGTTATAGTTATGCATAAGTTGCATGAACAAGTGATTCAAAAGTTATAAGAAATGAACAAGTGAATCAAAAGCTACAAGAAAGTTATCTTAAATATAAAGGGAGAGTTGATTTGAAGAGAAGAGAAGTAAACTTTGAAGTAGGAGATCCGGTGTTTGCTCATTTAAGAAAGGAGAGATTTCCTAAAGGCAAGTATAACAAACTAAAATTGAAGAAGGTAGGACCTTTTATAATCTTGAGAAATTTTTCAGTTAATGCATATGAAATTGAATAGCCAATTGATGTAGAAATATCTCCTATCTTTAATATTGTAGATTTATATCCCTACCATGCAAGTGAAACAGAACATTCAGTAGAGAATAATGAAGAAGAAGAACAAATTCAATGGAAGAAGTAGTTACCAGTAATAGAGCCTTTAGAACTTGGGAGAATTTTGGAAAACAAAGTGAGCAAAAAGACAAGGAGTAGGGAGTAGTTTAAATACTTGGTCAAATGGAATGATCGTCCAATTAAAGATGCAGCTTCGATGACTACTACAATGATACAAAAAAGTGGTGGCACCATTGAAGACCTCGTGGATAGGAGTTTATGGATATTTTTTCCTTGGGAGTATGATGTAGGAATATCATCCAAATTCTACAAATCAACTTCTAGGGAATCAAATTAGTTTTACCAATGGGGGTTGGTTCCTTGAATCTAGGAATTAGATTTATATTGATACTATTAGGTCGTAGTTTCTTGAATCTTTAATTGAATAAAAATATTTGATCTCTTTCAAATCATATAGATAATTAGTAATTATGAGGTGGATGTGGATAGATGGGGTTTTACTATATTTGAATGGAAAATCCTATTTCAATGGATCGATATATGTAGAGAGTCTTTTTAGATATTTGTAAATATTTGTTGAAAAAACATTAGGAAAAACTGTAGATGGGGAGAATGAATGCATTGATCAATAAAAACTCAGATTGCTTTGTTTCCCAATGAAGTATTATCTTGTCTTTAGAATATTTTCATCCTTTAGAAATTTAAAAAGCTTATGTGTTACTTAAGGATACAACATATCGAATCTTAGCGTTTATGCATTGATTTGAGTTGGATACAATATATGCATGCAATGAAGGATGAAAGAATCAAATTCCTTGTAAGTTCTCAAAATATGTATTAAGTTGTGGTGTATTGATTTTCTAGTGATGATCTCTTGAATTACAAAACCATTTGAAACTCTATTACAAACCTTGAATTTGTAAAATGATAACCCCAACAAAAAAATTCCAAATCTAGTATGCACCATTGGATCCTTTAAATGAATGGTGCAGATCTAATTGAACATTCCATTCCCATCCAAACCACACAAACAGATCTCAAGTATTGATTTGAAGAGATCAACAGTGATGAAACTTATTTTGGCGATTGTTAATAAAAAATGCTAAGTTTGTTTTGGAAATCAATTGTAGCATTCGGTTAAAAGTTGTGGTGTTTGCTTATGCTTGCTTCAACCTTAGTGGAATTTGGCCATTACTTGGAGATTCCACCAATTTATAATCAAAGTTTGTACCACTATTTTATGTGGAGAAGAATATATTTTTCGCTTGCACCAATTGAGTTAAGCTCTTGTCCTAGGCAAATTTTTCCTCTATATTAATGTTGGGACTAGGATTAATGCACGAATTTTCCCCTTGATTTGGAAATTTTAAGACCTTAAGAGTGGACTGAGTCACTAAGCAATAGGAAATGACTAATTGATGATTTCCTTAAGCTTCCACATGATGAGGTTAGACTTTTCCTTTAGAGAGTGTTTGAGCGATAACATTGTCCATGGATATTTTTTTTCTTCTAGTTACATATATTGATTCTCCTTATACCCAAATACCACATTGATTTTCAGATCTAAGTGAAAACCATAAACGTTTTTGAAAATGGGTCTCCTTTCTCTTACCAAGGCTAACAACTAAGGAATTTCATCTAACACTTTTTGTGATGATGACCCCACCGCTCCTTCCTACTGAGAATGGTCTAATCTTCTCATGTGGCCATGACCATCTCATATTGTGTCATTAATGCATTTTGTTAAGAATTATTTATGGAAAAGAATCATTTACTGCAATACTAAGTTATGGTTAAGGCCAACCTAGTTAACTTTGTTATGTAGGCTCAATAACCCTCTTGGTAAGCGTGCCCCAGTGATGTGGCCCTATAACACTTCTTCGGAGGATTCTTATTTGAGTTGTGCATATATATACATCTTATACCTCATTTGTAAAATAAAATCATCTTGTGTTATCATCTCATCATTCTTTAGCAGACAAACATCATTATTATGTGAGTATTTATGGAAAAGAATCATTTACTACAATACTAAGTTATGGTTAAGGCCAACCTAGTTAACTTTGTTATGTAGGCTCAAGTACCCTCTTGGTGAGTGTGCCCCAGTTATGTGGCCCTATTACACTTCTTCGGAGGATTCTTATCTGAGTTGTGCATATATATACATCTTATACCTCATTTGTAAAATAAAATCATCTTGTCTGATCATCTCATCATTCTTTTGCAAACAAACATCATTATTATGTGAGTAATTAAGCCTATAGGAATTATATCTTTGGCATTATCTAGTTTTATCGCTATGTTATAGTGCAATTTTTAGATAGAATTAACACATTTGTTCATTTTTGTTTTCTCCTTTATTTTAATAGGATTTTGAGTCAATTATTTGGTTCCATTCCATCCGATCATTGTCTTATGATCTCAACATGACATTATTGGTTTAAACCCTATACATTTAATTGTTGCAAATAAATTCTTAATAAAAACAAAAATATGCAATGGAACACACACCCATTTAACAACAAATATTTTACCCTAGAAACCCAATTTGCGAAAATAAAATAAAAAATGTGTATATTACCTCTTTACAATGTTACAATAAAATATGTATGTCTCGTGACATCCATAAACCCATGATCCATTAACCCTAGATTATAATACAATCATAGTTCCTTAACCAAAATTACAAGACCATGGGTTGAACCATCATGTACCAAAAAACCTCTAGAAGAAAAAATCGAGTGTTAAAAACCACAAAAAATAACCATTTTTTTTCAAAGGCTCTACCTACCCTGCAACCCCCCCCCACTCCCCCCCACTGTGCCTTACACATATGAATTGCATGTGGCAATAATCGTGGAAAGAGTATAACCCATGTCCAACATTCTTCCACCTATTGTTTTCTTTACATATAGGGGGTCATAGGAGTACATGATCAATAATCTAGGGCATCAATGCCCATTGTTTCTCTACACCAAGAAAACTTCTTAGTGCTAATAGAATTTATTTGCAACATTCTTTAAGGTATCCACCTTCACCAACAACACCTTCTTGTCTTCAAGCAAGTCTCTGGAAAAGTGATATTGAACATTAATATGCTTTTCCTTAGAATGGCGAGTTGAGTTCTTCACCAAGCAAATTGCATTTTAACTATGAAAATCTATCCTGACAACTTGTTGCACTAACTTAATACTTGAACACAATATTTTTAACCATACTACTTCCTTGCTTACATGATTAGATGTCATGTATTCAACTTTTGTAGTTGAGACTGCCACTACAAATTGTTTCTTGTTCATCTAAATTCCTCCTCCAAATAGGCTAAAAACACACCCACATGTAGATTTATGTGATCCAAATCTCTAGCCCAGTCTACATCAACAAAGCCATGTATGTCCAATACTCTATCCAATCCTAGTCTTCCTTGTTAGCACAATCCATAATTTGTAGTTCCATGCAAATACCTGAAAACCCTCTTTACTGCTACCTAATGCTCCTTCCTTGGTTTTGGCATATATTGTTTAATACTTCCATTGTATGGGAAATGTCTGGTCTACTTACAGACCATTACATATATCAAACTTCCAACCACACTAGCATATGGAACATAAGAAATGCCCTCTTCCTCTACCTATGTCTTGAGACACTGATTTACAATAACTTTACAACTACATGAATATGAACGTTTATCAATTTATATTCTTACATATTAAACCTTTGCAATATTGCCTCGACATACTTCCTATAATTTAACCAGAGTGTCTTATTTTCTCGACCTCTTTTTATTTCCATGCCCAAAATTAAATTTACGGCAGTAAGATCCTTCATGTCAAGTTTAGAGGAAAACCGACTTTTTCATATCCTAGATGATTTCCTTTTCATTTCTAATCAAAAACATATCATCCACATAGAAGAAAAAATAAATAATATAATCACTAATTAATTGAAATACACACAATGATCTACTTTTCCCCTTGCGAAGCCAAGTCCCAACATATAAATTTTTTTATACCACATCCTTGGTGATTGCTTTAAACTATACAAGGAATTCTTATTGTGCATACCAAATCTTTCTTTCCCTTCACTACTAAACCTTCTAGTTGCTTCATGTAGATTTATTCTTCCAGATCCCCACATAGAGATGTTGTCACATCCATTTATTTTACTTCAAAATCAAAAGAAACAACAATAACTAAAAGAAATCTAATAGATGTTAACTAGGCAAGAGGAGAAAAAATATCACCAAAGTCAATTCTCTATACCTAGGAATAGCCCTTTGCTATTAATTGAGCTCTGTATTTCTCCACTTTACATTTTTCATTCATCTTCTTCTTAAACACCCACTTGTTGCCAATGGGATTTCTTTGAACCTACAACTCCACTAGATCCCAAGCCTTATTATTATCCAAAGTTGTTATTTCTTCAATAATGGTATTTTTCCAGAGTTTTTCATTCTTTTAATCCATTGCGTTGGAGACACAATCCTCTTAAATTATGCAAACTTGGCTTAATCACTTGAGAGGAAGGAGAAAATCCTAAAGTGAAGGCCAACAGTGATAAGAAGTCCAAGAGATTTCTTGGAGAAAGGGTCGCAAAAAAATGTATATATATCTATATATATCTATATATATATATATATATATATATATATATATATATATATATTATATATATATATATTATATATATATATATAGATATATATAGTGAATAACATTAATCACGTGTTTTATCATCTACTGTATTTTTGTGTGTACTCTTAACACTGTATTAGAGAAGGTGCCTTCCTAGCCTGCTCAAGTGTGTGAGAGCGATGGCATGTGGCCTTCCCAACCACTAGTCATGTGGTCTTCTTTGAACTGGAACTATGTCATTCTGATCTTTTGAGTTGTCTGCAACGTTTCTCTTGTTGTTTCTTTGCAGTTTGAAACAATTGCACTTGATTCTCTATGTCCACTTTATTTGTGCCTATTTATTTAACTATGCAGCCCCACCCTCTACTTTTGTTCTCGTGTCACATCATAACTCCTCCATTATCTACCATTATCCTAAGTTTATCCATTACTCTATTGTAAAATTTCTATCCATTCACTCTCCATAGTCTGTCAGCTATGTACCCCATCCAATCATTCAATTACATGCTACCTAAGTGTTTATTCTCCTTCCCATTTCTATGCTCAACTTGAATGATCTCTATGGTCCTACATAGCTACATATCATCATCTATCATTTTCCTATGCTTCAAAGAAAAAAAATCCTAGAGGAAAAATGACTTTCCCACTGGGAATCCATTACCAACACACTGTGAAACAATGGGAAGGTCGAGTAGCTTTGGCGCAATGGTTGGATCTACTTCATGAAATCATCATTCAAATAGCTGAGCATATCCCTATAAATGATCTACTAGCATTTTCAAATTTGTTTACCTAAAAAATACTAGTTCCTAGTTACAATCAATGTTTTTCTTAGAAGCCGTTGAATTCTTCATCCAATTAGAACAAACACCAACCTTGGATTTGCAAATTAAATTTGAAATAGGATGATTTTATGTGATTTAAATGGTATCGAAATCCAACTTAGCCTAGAACATTATAATGTTTATTTTGCTAGCTTAAGGAATCTTTGAACAAGGTACGCTTTCAGTACAACCCATCCACATACAAACTCGGTAGGGGTTTTAGGTTACAATTTTGCACTTTTGGTTACCATTCAACATGGCAATTGAACTATAGTTACTACTCATGTGGATTTCATCATGATATAAACCATAGCATGAATAAAACCTTGAGGGGGATAGGTCCTTTCTACATCTGCAATGTGAGGTGAATGTCCTAAGGTCATATAGTTAAGTAGCCTTAGAGCTTCTATGTGGGTCAAGAAGTTGTTCCTATTTATTCTCTACAGAATCATCCCTTCTCTTGGTACATAGAGTAGAGTGTGCTAACAATCTAAGAATTGGAGGATATGTTGAGGATAAATGCTTGGTTTCCCTCCTACGAATTTTGACATCAATTTCCAAAGTGTGTGTTTCGAGGTTATGGGTTTGTCTCTCTGAAAAACAAAGGAGTTCTTGATATCTGCAATGGTAAGGAATGATGATATCAAAAAATGTATGCCATTGAGCACCAATTTTGATAAGTTAAAATCAAAAATATTATTTCTCAACATATTAGACAAGAGAGTTGTGTGAAAGGGACTATGGAAGACATTCTGGCTACCAGAGGGTCAGTGAGTCAAAACTAGTTTATAAAATATTTTTGTACGGATATGGGTCAATTTCCTCAAATATGGGCCACAATCCTTCCAATGTCAATCTGATAAGTTTCATGACATGTTCTAGTCTTTCAGAGAATAAGGTATCTGGTGGTTAAGTCTTATAGACTGAAAATCATGCTTTTTTGACTGAAAAAAACTTTCCACAGAGGTTATCTCATCATTTATTTGAAGACACATTACCTGAAAATTTCCTAACCAATGGAAAAATGAAAGAGTTTTCTAGCAAATTTTCTCAAGAGATAGAGGAAAAGATTGAACAATGGAAGTTGTTTCCATATTGTTTATTTTAGTGAGTGTTTCTTACTAAAGTTATCAATTTGCTAAAGTGAAGTCATTTTGTAGCTTGGGTTCATTATTCCTTTTAATGTATTAAGCATTCTTATAACAAGGAAATTTGTTTTCTCTCCACCAAGCCACAATAAGGCATTTGGAAACACCACAAAAGTTTGTGTAGTTGAAAGGTGATGCATTAATGACATATTTAGAATTAAGGCTAATGAAGTTGGAAGCATCCATCATTTCATGAGTTTAAATTGTTGGAAAATGGCACGAATTGATGAAGTATTAGAAAAATTGAATACTCTAATACTCTCTACTATTTATGGTACAATAAACTTCAACAAATCCACTCTTACTGACCTTCAAACTTATTTACATGATGCATAGGAGAATACTCAAACGAGATGAATTATAAAAAAAGAATCAACATTTTGAATTGGTTCTTATTCAAAACAATTATTTGTTCAGGTTGATTCCCATTAGCAACCAAAACTTGATTAGATCAATTAGGTCACTTTAGGAGCAAATTCACATGAAGATGGAGAGGTTCTTCTTGCACTTTCCAAGCCCATTATCATACCTTGAGAAGTTATCAATAACAAGCACAAAACTAGTCTTGGATATGACAAGGATGTGACCTTTCACATTCCAAACTACTCTAAAGCCATCTATTTTTAGAGTGTTGGATTTCTTCAAGACAACTCATCTTCACTTATTCCACTTCAACATCTACTTCAAATTTCCAAATGTTAAGATTGTGATGGGGTTGGCCATGTGAAAGATCAATGTTGCGATCTTCACCCTTTGTGAGCATTGGGAAAAAAATACTCATCATTTAGAGAGATGTTCCAAACACAAGACTCTTACAGGAGAAAATATTTACCTTGGATGGATCACTTATTATCAACACCTAAGAAGATATATCAATTATACCACAAAGTTTATTCTTGAGTATTGACATGTCTTGTAGTGAATATATATTCATATTCTCACCTTGTACTAACAGGGGGGATTTGATACTCAAATATTAGATGCAAAGTTATATCAAGCAAGCCTTAGCCACATCCTAAACCAGAGCCTGCAACCAGAGCCTAAAGCTAGAATCAGCCAATGCTAGAGTCAGAGTTGTAGCTAGAGATAGACTCATGTTCCATAAGCATGATTTGGTTGGTGGCTTACCATAAACCACCACAAGTAGAATATTTTGTATTATGCTATCCATTTCATCAATTTGTGATCATATTTAAGCCATCATTAGGGAGCACTTCCATTTCATAAAGACTTCAACTTCTAGCCAAATTTGGAACTATTTTGGGAACTGCTTCTAGCTATATTTGGAACTATTATAGGAACTACTTCTAACAAAGTTCCAAAGTGGGTGATCAACCTTAAACTGGTAGAAGACTTCAACATCTACTGCCTCATTTAGTTTGTGGTCTTCCTTAAAACACCATATTCAGAAAGCACATCTAGCCATTGGTTGTTATCCACCTTTGTATTTCAACTCTCTCTTGGACTCACATATAACCCTTCAAATTAAGGGGGGAATGTTGGAAACGTAGTCCTCTTGGGCTATGCAAACTTGGCTTATTCACCCGAGAGGAAGGCAAAAAGCCTCAATTGAAGGTTGGCACTCACGAAAATTCCAAGAGACCTCCTAGAAGTTCAAAACCAAGGGTCTCACAAAATATATTTATATGTATATATTGTAAATAATATGCATCACACACTTTATCATCTGTTTTATTTCCCTGTATACTCTAACACTCTACCTCCCTAACCGTTATAAGATCATTATTAGTAATAAAAAAAGAAAAATTAGAATGGAAATTAGGTGGAGTATACCTTTCTAGATGCATTTTTCTCAAACTTATCTCCTCAATACTTGAGTATGTGGTTCTTCTTCTTCTGATTCTTATTCTTCTATTGAGCCTAATTCATCATCCTTCAATTCAAAGTCTATATTCTTTGGTTCTTTCTCCCTTGATAGGACTTCTTGTTTGACAACATCTTTGATTTCTCTAAATACCACAAATCGATTATACACAACATTCTTACTTTCTGGGTTCCAAAGCTTATAATGTTTCAAACCATCTCCATAGCTAATAAAGATACACTTCTCGACATTTTATCCATCTTGCTACTATTTTCCTTTGGAACATGTAGATAAGCATGACAACAAAATACCCTTAGATGTTTAAGATATGGTTTCTTACCAATCCACAACTCCTGTGGAATCTTGTCATCCAACATCGATGAGGCTACTATATTTACTAGGTAACATGTAATACCCAAAGCTTCTATCCAAAATTTTTGTCCTAACTTGATACCACTGAGGATGCTCCTTGATTTTTCCATTAGTGTATTATTCGTTCTTTCTAGAACTCCATTTTGTTGAGGTATATATGGAGTAGTATTCTATCTTGCTACACTACACTTCTTACAAAATTCCTAGAATTCATTCCCAAATAAAATATCCACCATTATCAATCCTCAACACCTTAAATTTCTTCTCTATATGATTCTCCATGAGAGCCTTAAACTCTTTGATTTTTTCAAAAGGATTTAAATTTATTCTCGAGGAAATAAATCCATGTATTCCTTAATAAGTCATCTACAAATGAGATTTAGTACACATACTTACATAGTGATGGAACAAACATAGGTATAAACACATCATTGTGCACCAATTGTAATATTCCCATTGCCCTGATAACACTAGAGGAGAACGTTACTTGATTTTACTTCCCATATAAGCAATGATCATAGAAATCAAAATGTAGAGAGTAATTAGACACACCTTTTACCATACCTTTACCATGTAGTACTTGATATCATAGACCTCTCATCATAACAAGGCTTTCCATAGGCCCAAGCCAAAACCCTTAACCACAAAGGCATCCCCTCGAAGCCAAATTGCTTTGATACCAAATGTTGGTTTTTTATAGTTAATTATTGCAAATAGATTCTTAATAAAAACAAAAAACATGCAATATCACACACACACACAAAACAAAGATTAACATAGAGATTTTATCCTAGAAACCCAAACTGAGAAAACCTAAATGACTTTTCAATATATTATTTCTTTACAAGGTTACAACAATTTTTCTATCATGTCACATCCATAAACTCCCAATCCATTAACCCTAGATTATAATATAATTGTAGTTCCTTATTCAGAATTAGAAACCATGGGTTGAACCACCATGTGCCACAAAACCATTAAAACTAAAAAAATATCTGCCATACCAAAAATGGACACAAAAACCACCCAATTTTTTTGGGGGGGGCTCTGCTCCCCCTATGTCCCCCTACCCATAGCCCACTATTCTCAACACATAGAAATAATGTGTGGGACTAGTTATGTGAAGAATATAACATATACCCAACATGTATCACAGTGGATGTGATTTTTATAAACTTATTTCATTGTTGGTTAGTATTTTTCTTCTTGGATATCCTAAGATACTTTGTAATAAAAAATTGGAATATAGAAGAATCTCTAAATCAAGAAGTTTTAGGGTTATTTTAATGGTTTTTTTGTCGAATAAAAAAAGGCACTTTGGTTAAGATTGTGGGGATTGTTTTTTGTAGCTTTTTAAAAATATTTCATCCATTGACACACATGGCATTAGGGTCTCTTTCTTGACACAAGCAGAACAAGTCTGCGACACAAGTGGTTCAAGGCCCTCAACAAAGGAAATAGGAATAGCATCATAACGAGGTAGGTCATCCCTTTTGTTCTTCTTTTCAATTATAACCTAGGAAGATGTCTAGTTGATTGTCACTTTAGTTGCTAGACCCACTCATTGCACTAGAGGGATCATCTCTGTCCGCAGAGAGGATTAACCTTATCAACAAAATGAAGATTCCACTGGGAAGCCTATGATCCTTTCCATCCAATCCTTCACCCTGATCTTTTGACTAGTTTGACCAACCATCAATTTTTTGGCTTGTCTGCATCAGTCTGGGTTATACCATCACTGATTATTGCCTTAGAGTGCTAAGTCTGTATTGTTTCCTGGAGCATTTTTAGTTTTTTCCCATATTCCTCGCCCATCGCGGTTTAGCCTTAACAGTCGCGATGGCATCGCGGTTTTTACCTTTACAGTCGTGATGAATTTTTTTCTTCTTCATTATTTGGTCACGCTAAAATCATCACTACTTTTGCTATACAAAGTAGTGATGACATCATGGGTTTGCCTATGCAAAGTAGCGATAATCGCAGGTTTGGGTATATAAAGTAGTGATGATCCTTGAATGTGAGAATTTTTGAGGTTTCTTCCTAAGAATCCAGTGTGTCTTGGCCCCTAAGGTCTTTTCCCATCCCGTATGCTTGGATTTGTCAGTTTTTTGATTGATTGCCTTATTTAATTTGCAAAATTTGTCTCATTGGCTTCGAAGTGAAATCTGACTGAGTTCTAGGGTTTCTGGTCAATTGGTCATTGTTTTCTGCTTGTTGGTGACATTGAAATGTTTTTTTTGCTAATTGATTGAGTGTTGTTTTCTTTAGAAATCATTGAAAACATTGTTTTGCATCTATTTTAGCTTGTATTTCGAAATTTACTTTTCATGAAAATGCATTAGATTAGTTGCATTGAGAAGTTATTTTTTTAGATTCATCATTGAAAATAGATCACATTTTTCGATGATTAAAAGCTAAAAACTGTATAAGGTGCATCAAATCGTTCAAAACGAAAAGAAAAGCATAATTCATATAAGTGCATCTTTGTAAAGTCAAAATCATGTTGCTTTCGAAAAGTTGCATTTAGGATAGTGAAAAGTGAAAATATTTTTTACTTTTGGCATTGTGTTTGGAAGACGAAAGTGAAAATTAGTGGAAGGAATTTTGCATGATGGATTTTGTCTGATGCATTATTGATTGAAATTTCTTCCCTTGGTTAGTCTAGCTTTCATAGAAACAAAAGTTTTATTTTTCTCATATAGTTGCATCTTAGATGTTCAGGTGACATCGGGTTGAGCCTTAAAACTGAAACATAATTTCAAGAAACTTTAAAATCTAACAATCAATCTAAGGAGCATTTGAAACATGAGCACTTCTTGTTTAGTGGTCTAGGCTAGAGATGTGTTTCGGCGTCTTTAAAACTTAGCAGTTGTCATTCTCTCTTGCATTAGACGGTGCTAGCATGGACTTGTGCTCTGTGTAGCATCGAGTATATAAAGGGAGACCCTTATAGGTTGCAAACCTTTATCCATAGGAAGCTGAGTCCGCCACCCTATAAACGTGATACACCAAACACAACATTCAGGGAGATTGCCTGAACGTACATCAAGTCCTTGGTAAATTTATTTTTTGAGGTTTATATTGTAGTTCACGGTTACTTGGTAATCCTTTTTTCCTAGAGTATCCTGAGTAGTCATTTCGATCTTTTTTTACTCCTAAAATTTGAAAATATCATCGAGCACTTGTCCTTTCGAGCTTGCTAAACCAACAAAAGCAACTAGAGCCACCTTTTAGTCCTTTTCTCAACTCTTAAAAGATGAAAAGGCAAAGTTTTTGTTTCAAATTCTAAAATTGATTAACCACGGAACAACATACTTCCTATGGAAATACTTCTTAGTAGATCTTAAGTTGATACCAATGACAACATTTCCTGAGTCTACCAATCAAGGAAACCCCTCTGATGGGAATCCTAGTCCTTTTCCTTTTTCCAGAAATACTGGTGCTTTGTATATGGAAACGTTATCCTTTCCTGGATTGACCATTGGTTTGTTAGTTTGGTTATTTTTGACCTCGGTGATTCCGAGTGTCCAAACTGCTTTTCAACCAAGTTCTTCTCCACTTGAACAACATCAAACTCATGTTGATCCTAAAGTTGACCCCTTCCCTTCTTCGCATGTTTCTTCTCCCCGTTCTTCCTCTTCGCCTGGTGGAAGTTTGGATTCTAGTAACCAGGAAGCTAAGAAGAAGAAGAGGACAAAGAAGAAGAAGCAAACTAAGCAAGGGGGAAACCAAGCAACATTGCTACAAATGAAACTAATGAAGAAAAATTTTCCAAAGAGCCTTGTAAAGTAAAATTCCCTTGCATGTTATGTAAGGGTGACCACCTTCTTCGAAGTTGTCTTGGTATTCCCAAGGTCTTAGAAGTGTGGTCCACAGGTTCACATCGATCTTTGTCATTAGCCTCTAGCGATCATGTTGGTGACAAACCCTCAACTAGTAACAATAAAGCCTATGGGAAAAAGGGAAAAGTCAAACTTCCCTATAAGTTGTATGAAGGTAATCATCCCATTCACCTTTGTCCTCTTATGGATGAAGCTTTCAAAGAGTTGGAAAGCCTTACAACTTCTCAACCTCGTCTTTAGATTGGGTATCAAAAGCTTTCCCCTAATCCTTTGCTAGTTGATCCAGTGTTTTATCGAAATTCATCTTTGGTTAATCCCACTCTCTCTGAAAGTGAATCTCGTGAGTCCGTTCTCGACCAACCATTGATTAAGAAACTAGTAGACTTGACCCCACCTTTAGTTAACCATACCTTTCCGGTAGAGAGTGAACCTTATACTGCTCAGGTTCTTCTGGTTTCTTAAGTTTCGAATTAACTGGAGGGAAATCCTCATGTTTCCAAGGTGCATGAGAGCATTTCTCATGTTCCCATCAAGCAAGAGGGTGGCTTTCACGTTCCTACGACACCCCCTCTAAGTAGTTTAGTCACTTCTTTTGATTGGAGCCGACTGGCAAGATATTGCCTTCCATCTTATGTGCCTTTCCAGATTACAGTACACGCTTACCATATGGACGTACCTACAATAGTCATACACGAGGGTGCATCTGTTAGTATCTTGTCCTCAACTACTTGGCAAGCTTTGGGTTCTCCTCAGCTTGTCCCCGTCACCCAGAATCTGTTAGCTTTTAACAGAAGAACCAGTCCACCGTTAGGGATGCTTCCTAAGTTACCTATTACTTTGGGAGGGAAGGTTGTCAATATAGACATGATGGTTGTCCAAGGCCCCTTAGAATTTAATCTACTCCTTGGATGTGACTATGTTTATGTCATGGGAGCTCTTGTTTCTTCCCTCTTTCGAGTGATGTGTTTCCCTCATGAAGGAAACATTTTGATCATTGATCAGCTTACATTCATTGGTCCTGAATCAGCTCCCACTCAACCATCATCGCTAAATGGTTCTTATGTGCAAGCAGTTTCACCCCCGCCATAGGTTAATTACGTGGCCACTTGTTCCATACCCACATCTACTGATGATCTAGTAGGTGATGTGTACACCATGTACTGGGGGCATTAGAACCTGATTTTTCATTTGGATACATAGACATGTATCCCTTCCAAAGTGTTGTTCTCCCTTCTGATGAGAACCTCTTGGGAGCCATGGCCTCCTTTGGTCTGTGATCAAAGGGATTTTGAGGAGAGTTCCTTCTCTTGTGTCAAACTCCCTAAAAAATGAAACAAAGGATATGAGGATAGTTATTTTACTATGTCAACCTCTTTAAGAAATGAAACAAGGACCATGGGGATAGTTCTTTTGCTATGTCAACCTCGTTAAAAATGACATAAGTGTCATGAGCATGTTTTTTTTCTTGTGTTAAGGTCATTAAAAAATGAAACAGATCCCCTTCCCATTTGAGTCTTTGGTAAGATCTTGTAAAATCCCAGTCAAGTCTTTCACTTGATCTTGTAAGTGAATCTTCATTCCATCCACTTAGGTGAATGAAATGAAGCTTGGGGGGCATGTACCTCAAATTGAGTCATTATGTTGGGGGCATGCAATCAAATCCAAGTATAGTTTATATTTGTTTCAAGCTTGTGTAAAAATGAAACCAAATTCAAGCACAATTTGTTTTCGTTTCAAGCCTGTGTAAAAATGAAACCAAATACAAGCATAGTTTGTCTCTGTTTCAAGCTTGTGTAAAAATGAAACCATTCCCACTTTACATCTCGTGATTGTTGTTTTTATCAGCTGAATTTTTTTAGATGAGCCTTGGTTCTTTCATTCCATCGTCACAATCTCTTTGGCCAATCATATGATTTCACTTGGTTGTTTTACCCTTGCCCGAGGAACACCTGTGATGCATAGTCTTATTAGCCAGCCTCTTGACCATTACATGTTTTGAGAAGTTCCATCATGAACATAACCAATTGCTATCCTTTCATACCACTCATTCCTCCAGGTGGAATCCTCTTTCAGCTCTTTTCAGACTCCGAAAATATGAAAATATTGTTGAGTACTTGTCCTTTCGAACTCGTTAAAGTAAATGAATCGATGTCACCTCAGTATACATTTACCCCTTTTTTGGGCTGAGATTGACTATTTACGAAAAAGTGTAGTTTTTAACCCCATGCAGAAATTACCTGCATACGAATTCTAAATCACAGGAAAAAATAAAAATGCGAGAGCATAACACATAAAACACATAT